>VZSG01000337.1:439172-468663 GCA_013398315.1 Nothoprocta pentlandii
CTGGGCAGCCTGTTCCACTGATCTGTCACCCTAACCGTAAAGAAGTTCCTCCTCACCTGGAGACGGAACTTCCTGTGCTCCAGCTTATGGCCATTTTCTCTTATAAAAAGAAACAAGTTTTGATTTAAATATGCCCGCAGAAGGGTAAATAGAGGAATATTATTCTTAGAGTGTTTATGTTTTTAAATTAAAAGCTCTCATAACATACAACTATGTTCTTGGAAACTACAATTGGCTAATAATAGATTGCAGGTGTAATACTACTGCTTCCAGGATAATGCAGCCAGTCAGCATTTCTAATTCTGTTCTACCATTTCTTTTTCAAACAGTTGCAGCAAGAACCAAAAAGCCGTATAAGACTGCACTTCACTGAGTATTGCCCTACATTTCCTAGCACTCCCATTTCAGGAAGTTATCAAGAAGCTAACAAGTAGTCTTTCAAACCCTTTCACTTTTACACACACTGTACCACTTAAACAGTTGGCCTTCACATACTTGCTTCTTCTGTTGTCCTTGCTTTTCAGTTGATACCATGACTAGCATTGCTATTCTATTTATTACTGCTTTCCCTCTTTTAATGAAAAAAATCAACTATTTGAAGCAAGAAGCATTAGAAATTTCACTCTTTTGATCACAAACATTACTGTCACTGGAAATAAAAATACAAATTCCCAAGGCAGGCAAAGAGAAAAGGAGGTTGTAACGCACAAACCTAACCTCAATCTGCAACGAAAAATTCTACCTCTTGCTTCCCTCACTAAGGACAAGGCCAAAAATTTACAAAGCAGAAATTACATGTCAGGTTTTAATAGTTCAAGTTGCATATTGGTGTTAATATGTTTTCATCACTGTAAATCCATTTATCTTGTTGTTGTCCTCATTCTCTTTCAAAAGGTAGGTTTCCAGTTTCAGTTTATGCCTACCAGTTTCAAGCATGCAATTCTATGTTGAGAGAGAAAATATAGGTTATTATATGCACCTACACTGTAGATTAGTATTAAGAAGCATATCCATCTTTTCACAGTGCACGCGAGACAGCAACTGAAACAAAAGAGTTTATCTGATCCATCAAGACACAGAACTGAGTAAGCTGTGTTTTGGTCTGTGTACTTCTGCTTATAGAGAAGGACTAAGGAAGGGCAGTCAAGGGGGTTTCTTCAGCCTAGTTGGGTCAAATGCTCACCTGACAATAAGGCAAGGATAGGATTTCTAATCATACATCTGCATTTCCTCATCTGCTGTGAATTTCTTTTGAAGGAGATGGCAACCACACTACTCACATTTAATACCCGCACAATAGGATTCAAATTGCACCAGCCTTGCACAAACAGCTAACACGGGCTGAGGCCTCAGATTTAATCTGATTCATGTCAGCCAGCCTCCTGAACCACACTCAAAAACATACTTCATTTTCCCTCTTTCAGTAATTCCTTTTTCCTGACTACTGTGAGCTCACTATCTAGTCAATCTGAGCAATGATTTTTTAAAAACATATTAAGCGACATGACAGACTGATTTGTGAAGATGACAAAATTAATGCCTTCATTTTCAATCCATACACTCAAGAAGTAGTTTTCCACATGTCTATTACAAGACAACAAAAGTAAGTACGAAACCCTGACAGACTGACAAAGATCAATTTAGAGTTAATGGGCACACTCCAGAAACAAACTTCTTGGGAATGGAATTGAAAAGTTAAGTTGCCATTAAAAAAAACACATTAATGTTTTAAGCAGTGCAGATACAGGATTAAAAACAACCAACTTAAAATCATTTTCTCCTCCCTCTTCCTTCCAAGTCTATCCCGCAAGTGTGTTGCTTGTATGAACATGTTTTGCCTGGTTGTTTAGACATTAAACTACCAGTGTTGTAAAGCTCTACCCTGTGATAAAAATTACCTAGGTTCATTTCCTCTACTAGTATAAAAAGCTTCCATATCTGAATAAATTCTTAAAGGACAAAGCAATTTCCTTCCCTTGCAGATACCCACGTATGCATCTACTAGGTACAGGACTCTTAACAGATCCCTAAGGGGATGGTGAGGTCACCTTTAGAAGCAACAGAGTCAAGGCCCCACTGTAAAGTTTCAAATTGCTACCCTAAAAAGGTTAATATAACGCCACTGCTCTGATCCTGTTTGATTTACAGCAAGTAAGATACACTAAGGACTGTACTGCCTACAGAGCAAAGACCTAAAAATTAGGTCTTGCACATGAAATTATTTCAAATTGTGAAATAAGTTACTGCACAAGCAACACTTTTTTCTTCCATGCTTTGTGTTTACAAATTGACTTTTCAAGGTAATAACAGATATCCAGTAATTCAGAAGAGCTTTCACAGACAACATCAAGAGATGCGTTTGATTCCAGTTTTCCTCAGAGCTGCAAGAAATTTTGTGCCTTTCTACTGGGAAAAACTCTCCCTTCCACAGAGACTCTCACAGTTAATGAAGCCATCTTCGCTTTTTGTACTAATCTACTATAATTCAGCCATAGTTCAGAGATACCACTGCAAGGAACAATAGATATCATTTATTTACACCAGGAATAAGCAAAATACTTCAACTGCAAAAGGACCCCACACAGTCACTATTCATTCATTTCAACACCACACAGCTAAAAGATAATTATTCATTCAGTTAGTACAATGCAAAGTTTTAGAATACCCTCACATTTGGTTGCTCTCAAAATGTAGTATGAAAGTGGTTTCTGGTGCCTGCTTTATTTCATCACTTCCATGCTGCTAAACTTAATTGCAAAAAAAGAAAAAAGAATCCAGTTCCCTGTTATCCGGGAATACTGCTGCGGATTTTTGATTTTTTTTATACTTGTATTCTTACCAATTATATATGTGAGAAACAGATGATGAGCTGCAATTTGGCAACACTTCACCATCTGCTATTTATAGACCTAGTCAAATTCAGAGAGTTAATTAAAGATTAAAGAGAGGGGCCAATACTGTTGAAGCAAAGAGCCATCTTCTTGCCCCTTATGCCTGTAAATAAAGGATTTTGGTCATCTGTTCCTACTCTCTCCAATGCAGTCATAAATCACCATCATCCTGAGGGCAATGCAACATGCATTCATTGTATACCTATGTACCTTCCATTTTAATTAACTAGATACTAAATCAATCCTCTTTGTAAGAATGCCACAGGAACAGGCTACAGCCTACAAAAAGGCTAACAGACATACATCCACCACTGTAAGGAAGACAAGTCCTAACTGAAAAACCCTTAGAGAAAGGATTACAAAATACCCTAGCTAGAGAAAGCACATTTAGTCAACTTGGAGCACTTTTCCACACTGGACAGCTTATGTATTTTGACACTTAAACAGGCATAAATGAAGAATGAAGTGATTCTGATTGCTTTCCTTGTCTGCTATCCTGAGAGCAGGCTGCTTCCTTCTCCGGCAGCCTACATCTCCTAGGCCCCCTTCTGCGAGAGAGAACCTAATCCCGTTAAGGAAGCTTATTCAAAGCAAACCATTATCTTACTTCCTCTCCCATGCATTTCTCCCAGCAAGAGAAGTTTTCATAACTGCAACATATGCAGGAGCAGGATGCCAAGCTCCACTGCACTAGCAATTCATTAAAAGTTAAACCCCCTACGAGACTGCTACATAGGAAACCAGGCAAACTGAGAAATTTATGAAGCCTGATTTGGGTTAAATTTTTTGTTTAGTCTACTGAGAAATTTATGAAGCCTGATTTGGGTTAAGTTTTCGTTTAGCCTACAAAATCTTGAACCAATAGAATTAACATGTTAAAATATTTAATTTCCCTTTAAATGTCAAAATGGAGTTTTCCTCAACTTTTGAAATGTCACTCACTGCAAGAGGTAAACCATTACACAAAATCAAAATCAACGCCAGGAATATATCAGTGTTTCCAGAATTGCACTTTCTCTCACAAATATCAACTGAAGCTTGTGCCCAGTTCTCAACAGCAGCAGGTACTGAGGCTTGGGCTTTCCAAGGTGACAGTGAAAACAAGGAACTTGCTTTGACACACTTCAGGACAGGTTAAGACCAAATCCAAGCTTTTTCACTGCAGGGTTGGGGGGACTGGACAGACAGACATGACAACACCACAGGGCCAGGGAGATTTTCATCACTCTGTATGAAAATCTGTACAAGAGGGAGCTGTAAGAATGTCTCAGGTCTCTGTCAACTATTTCCCCAGCTGGGGTATTATCAAAAATAGACAATTACATGAACAAATTATGGACTTGCAGCTGTAAACCACAAGCTAGAACTGAACTTATATATGCAATCAATTGTATTGATCCCATATTTTACATTTGCCTGTTGCAAATACAACAAAAAAGGTTGACAGGGAGTATTAATAGTGGATACAACATTCTACGAAGCAAGAACTGTCAGGCAAACTTTCTACTAGAGCAACTGGAAATTACCTGTTCTATCCTAAGAGATGCTTATCCAGACTAATTAACAGAATATTTACCACCAGTTATGAATTAAAATTCTTGCCAATGTAAATACTCTTTTGAAATCACTAGGTCTATGTGCGATAATTTATAACACAAAATTTAAGCAGCTTTCTAGTCATCTTTATAGTGTTTCTTCCAAATGGAGTAGGGAGATACTAACACATTTTCCTTCCTTGCTGCACAGAACAGCTCAGCCCTTTAAGCTCTGCGCCACATCTCCCAACACACACACATGCACAGGATCCACCTGAGAATTATGTGAAATTCTAAGTTACTTTCCCACTCAGGAGGTTGGTGTAGTTTAATCGCTCCCTGCAAGCTCCCTGTAGCTCCCAAACAAGTCAGTGAGCAATGTAATTAGAGGTTCGGCCATTTCCATGCCAAGAATCCTGACTGCGGCCTGCCTAAGTATGGGCACCAATGTATTCCACAAGCATTTGCCCTGCTATTCATCTCCCTCTCATCTCTAAGGTAACATCACGGCCAAAAGATCTTTGTAAACAACATTTTATCTACCCTTATTCAAGAGTAATTCTGAACAGCGGGAGCTGCATGGAATATTCACAATAAACAGGGTAAGCAACGTGTTTAATGCAAAAGTAAATGCACCTCATTCTGCATTGTGCCACAGCGTGGCAGCTGCACAGGGGCCCAGGTAACCTTCTCGTTATCACTTCTGCAGTCTTTGCTGGGACAGGCATTCAAAAGGGAATATTTACTAGGAATTTTGTACAACTGCAACCATTAAGAATAGAATAGTTTTGTCTGCTTTCAAACTATGAAGAAGAAAACAAGGCTTGACAAAGGGCAAGAGCTGCATTCCCAGAGCATCAAATCAAAACACACATTTTCGTGGACTATATTCCCAATGCCACAATTTGCAATACAACATTTTTTTTGTTGGGCCCAAAAAAGGTCCAGCTGATGTTACCTGGTTACTTAACTTCATGCATCGCATCCAAAAACATATATACAGTAGGTTTCCACTGCAATCTTTACTCGTTTCAGGCAGCCTCTGTATATTACTTTTGAAGTAAATATAGCTATGTGTTTCAGCAACATGAAGGCTGAAAAAGGAAATGCAGATTGCATCATCCAGGGCATTCTCCTGACAAGGCAGGATTTTGTTCCTGTTAGTAAATATAGGACGTTTTGCATAGTCCGGCATACAAAGTATTAGGCAGTAATTTTTAAACTACTGCTTATACTGATATTTCTTTGCCAGACTAAAGAGGCAAAGTTTTCAATTTTTATTTTGCTCATTTCTTAAAACTTTGTACTTTCAAGATGCAGCCTGGTTGCCCACCCTCTACCTAAGGTCACTCCTTGCTTAAGGAATCTGCATGTTTTCAGTACCTGCTTCTAAATCCATTTACAAGCCAGACAGGAAACCCAGCAAGCAGCACAACTCATCTAGCACATTCTGCCTTGGAACGTACCAGGCCAAGCAGAGAAGCAGGAGTTATAAGGGTTCTGCAAGCAGCCACCGCCAAGTCCCTCTCACTCAGCATTTCCACAGGCACACACGGGGACAAGGGAAGGCGGCCCAGTTGCAACACACATGACAGCTCCCAACCTTGAGGTAGCAACTTTCTTTAAAGATCCATTTGTGCATTTACAGTTTGAGCTTCAACAATAGCCCCAGCAAAATCAGAGCTTTCTCAGTGACTTTTTTCATTCTTTTCTATGCTTAAAATTTGGCCTACAAAAATCCATACTGCATACCATAATACACAAGCTATTCACATAATTCCCTTGGGATCTCTTCGTTTATAACAGCCTTACTTTCTGATGTTCAGAGTATTAAAGGTCCAAAGGAGTAAATGTCTGCTCCAACATATCAGAACTTATGTCTAATTCAAAATACTAATATTTCTCTCTCTCTCTCTAGTTCACTAACAGATCAGCTAAAATTCTTGTAAAATGCTCTATTTCACCATATCTCTTCCCTTAAACTGAAGGGCTAAGCACCATTAGTACATATTTATCATTTCAGATATTTTCATTTAAATTTATATATCTATAAAACTACTATATTTAAATATGTATCAGCACTTATCTGTAATATATCTATATATAAATATATAATTATTCTCTGCACACATACACAAAATTTATACATGAAAAATACATTTAACAATCTTGGCAACCCCTTCCCAAAGTCAATTAAGAAACATTTTCTAGAATTAGGTACAAAGGTAAGAATAATTGTATCGTGAGATTTTAAACAGCATTGCAGTCTGTGTAACTTTCTTATAGCATTTAACTTGACAGTGCTGTTCATGACTAGATCTATTTTGTCACATAAAGGCTCAGGCTTTCTGAGCCAATAATTCTGTTTCATGATTTTTCCTGGTCTTGGTCATTTTTGTTCCACTCTTCAGAAATATTCTTGCAACTGTTTCTATTATAAAACCTTACTACATATTAAGAACTTCATCATATCCTTTAAGGAAGAGATGGTGGTTGCTATTTTATCTCAGATTTCTGGTATTACCATGCTGTCACAGAGAGGACTTAATACTAACACCAGTATATTTGTACATATATTCCTGTATAAATCCACACTGCTTCTGACTTGAATTTAGGATTATATTGGAAAAAAAAATCTCTCTCTGTTTCCACTAATATACCATCAGAGTGGTATCCATTAACATATAATGGAATATAATGGAAATGGGCTTGTTCAGCCTGAAGAAGAGAAGGCTGAAGAGGGACCTGATCAGAGTGTATAAATACCCCAAGGGAGGCAGTGAGGAGGAGGGGACTGGCCTCTTTTCAGTGGTAGCCAGTGATAGGACTACAGGAAATGGCTACAAACTGAAGCATCAAAAGTTCCACAGGAACCTAAGAAAAAATTTCCTGACAGTGGGGGTGACAGAGCCCTGGAACAGGCTGCCCAGGGAGGCTGTGGAGTCTCCTTCTTTAGAGACCTTTAAAACCCGCTTGGACACAACCCTGTGCCACGTGCTCTAGGTGACCCCGCATGTGCAGGGGGTTTGGACTAGATGACCTCTGAGGTCCCTTCCAACCTTAAGCATTCTATGATTCTATGATATCACCTTGGTTGATGGCTATAGAGACAACCCTCATGCCAGTATGAAACATAAAGCATATAAATACGTCTCAAATTAAGAAACCAATGATTGATGCACAATGATTTCTCAAGTAGCATTTAACTCCTACATTTAATTTGCCCAGGGATTCTACTAATTGTCAAACAGAGCAATGTGCAATTCTGAAAAGCAGCTCAGGAAGTAAAATTCTCCTACCTTTTTACTTAACCTAATTTCTCAAAAATAAACTAATGCTGAAGTAGCTAAGCAGTAGTCAGCAGCTTACATGTTTGCTTAGAAATGCATGATTAACCGAGAGCCTTGCTAATTCCCTGCTCAATTACTGAAAAAAATGTGATAACTTAAAACATATTTAAAAGAAATAAGAAACAACTTAGTTGTAAAAAGAAGGAACATTAACAGATGGGAGCTTAAGATCTTAATAAGCAAAAATAAATCCAAAGCTCTACTATTTAACTAGAAAGGATAAACAGCTTTAAATTGTGCAAAAAACGTGTAGACCTGCTTCTGTTTTTGGGGGAAAGGATGGATTTTTTTTTTTAATTTATTTTATGAAGAAAACCACCTAGAGCTTTTAATTCAAACCTAGCACTTCTAGACCTCACCAAAGGTGGGGAGACAGAGAGGAAAGACTTTCTACAGGTATATACTTCGTTTATCCTAACTAAACCTCACCCATCATGTTCAAGAATTTTACAAAAATATTACTATTGCACAAAGCAGAACAGCCCTAAATAGAAGCCACCTTTGGGATGCCAATGCTGTGGTGCAGGCAGCAGCTCTGTGATCCACACTACACAGTTATGTACCATCATTTCTTTGCAAGGCCAAAAGTTCAACTGCACAGTTCCTAGTTAATACTAAGGACTAAGTAGGCTTCATTATTCATCATGCATTAAATAGTATGAAATATGCCAAATACTGCTGGTTTTGGGAAACAGCAGTACCACCACACATTAATGAGTATGGATGACAGTTTCCTCTGCCATGTATATGTTTCCCAAACACAATTTAACTTTTTATTTGAAAATACTGACATGTTAAGAATAATTTCTTCTACTTGATTTTTCTATTTAGGTTTTTTCTTTTCTTGGCAACAGTAGTATCATCACTTGGATCAAAATTAATTCAAAACTAAAAATTTGAAAGGAAAGCATGTATTTCAACATGCACCAGACGTGTGTGAGACACACACACAGAGAGAGAGAGAGAGAGAGAGACACGCACACACACAGACACGCACACACACAGACACGCACACACACAGACACGCACACACACAGAGAGACACAGAGACAGCAGTGGGGAAACAGGGGATAGGGGGCTAACAACAAAACCACACCCTTTATCAAGGGCATCGATTTTACTCCTATCAACATACCCCCAAAACCAAACAAATGCTGAAAAGCAGCAGTCAGTTTACACGGCATTCAGCATCTTTCCTGTTCACCTCCAGGAAAGGAGGAATACCTCCTTCCTTCCTCCTTTTCACAAAATATTTCCTGAAAGCTTGATGCAGGAACATTCATCTCTTACTTCTGATATCAAAATGCATGAACTCTGAATGCTCTCTTCCATTTTCCAACAGTGCTTCAGAGTCCAACACTGTTAGAAAGTTTAGGGCAATAAACAAACCAATATAGCATGTATATTTGCAGTTATTGAAGTTCTTAATATCAGCCTCAGTGGTTATTGAAACTCAGTTTCTACCAAAATCATTTCTGCTTAGCACCTAATCAAAGTCAGTGGCGTGGGGAAAACAAACAAAAAACCCCACACACGCAATCAGAAATTCAAGCCTATTCTTTCTTGCCCACTCACCACCAGTAAAAACAAACAAACAAAAAAAATGAATAGTCAGAATGCTTAACCACCTGTGCAGAGCCCAGACACCACCACTCAGCATGACTTTCAGAGGGATAAAGATTACCATTTTGTCTTAGTTCCAACTCTCAACTGGGGATTTGCAAAGTGAAATCCAGCTTCCTAGCACGTGCTGTTTTCCAGCACAGCATTCAGAAAAGAGAGAAGGACTGATACCAGAGATCAAAATGGAATTATAGTCTCCTTCATATCTCTTCAGAAATCTTTTTTTTCAGACACAATAGAAAACATGTTTGCAAAAAAGACTGAATTACAGTTTAGATCAGTAAAGAAGTATTTAGCGGAGATTTGATTCCATAGCCCTGTTAAATCTCTCACCATCACATCTGTCCATAGGGCCCAGCTTCAAAATGATTTGTGTTCTTAGTGCACGTTGACTATAAACACATGAAAGAGCTAGACTGAGCACTTCCTACATTCAAAGCAACAGGACTGCGCTGTCAGCTTGGTATTGCCGTGTGCGAGTGATGCATATTAAATTAAATGCATTTTACACACTCCAAAAGTCATCTCTCAAGACCTCGTTACAAAGCTTCATCACATATGTGCATATTTAAATACAATTCCTCTCAAGCTGCCAGGAGACGCATCTTGTCAAGAGGTAGGTACTGGAGCTTTATTTCCTTCATTTCAAACATGCAGCTCCTAGAAGACAGGACGTTTAAAGCACAACTAAAACACAACCAACGTAGCTCTTTATGTCCACAGGGCTTGGCTCCAGAGTCTATCTCCCTTCCAGGCGGCACAGAGAACACCTCGCTCCCATGTGCTGTTATGGCAGGCATCACTGGGTGGCACTGTTAGACAAGGCTCGCTCCCTTGGCGGGGTAAGCGCTGGTCGCTCTCCTGCAGCCACCCAACGCTACGTGCCAGGCCGGACAATGATGTGCTCGTGCGGTGCTTCCCGAGAGCAGTGGCGGTGCAGAACATCCTGCTTAGCAATCCTCAAACGTGGAGCTGGGCTAAGATTCTAGTTTCGCTTCACATAGTTGTTCTTCTCTGTCCACAAAGCAGCTGCCCTAAAAACCCAGGATCTGGTCTCAGAAGAGCCCTGTGCCCTACTACTGCTACAGAGACCCTCCCAACCCTTGCACATTCAGTCCAGCTGAAGAGGAATAAGAAAAACATTTCATATGCACTGCTCTGCCCAGCTGCTAGTTACTGAATTTGGCTACATACCAAGTGAAATAAATCACACGAGTATTATACGAGTATTCCTAAATAAAGGTAACTTGGCTGCAATTATTTATAATCATTTTTATAGATTAGTAGGTGATTAGCAAGATGCTCAATAAGCACAGTAAAACATTTGTTAAAAGGTGGAAAGACTCATCCTGAACACACGAAATTATTGGGGCTAATCATTCCCAGAAAATTCTAGCAGCTTGTTCATTTTCCATCAAGATGGGTATAATATTACAGAATATTTCAGCAGGAAAAAAAAGTCAGAAGCCAGTACTTTGATAATGACTACAGGACTTCAAATACAGCTCATATTTGACTGAAAGTGGGTTTAAGTCGTATATTAAAAAAAAATTAAATCCATCTCTACAAAGCTGTGCCAGGGTCAGAAGTTAGCTACTGTACTGCAGTTCTGTAGATTGTGTTAGACATTTGGGAATAATTTTAAAATCTTATTTAGTGCTGTTAACTGTTCGCATCCACATTACACAATTTTATAATCATAAACAGGCATGTGGAAAGAACATGCCTTACTCTGCAAAGAGACAGAAGGAAGAACATTTAAAATGTTCAACTTTAACTGTTTAGCAGTGTGTGGTTTTCGAAGCCACTCTGCATTCAAAGAGTTTTGTGCGATCAGTCATAGGGAGTAAACTCAGAGCCGTGCAGAC
The DNA here is from genome assembly GCA_013398315.1 of Nothoprocta pentlandii. NCBI lineage: Eukaryota > Metazoa > Chordata > Aves > Tinamiformes > Tinamidae > Nothoprocta > Nothoprocta pentlandii. The sequence continues at coordinate 450,440 of VZSG01000337.1, forward strand.
AGCTCCGCATCAGCGCAGATGGCAAACAGAGACCTAAGCGAGGCAAGTGCAACAGGCAGGGTCAGCCAGGGATTCTCTCCATCGCAGTCGTGCATTCAGTTCCCACATGGCATTCAGTTCCCACAGGGGAAAGCTGCAGCTTCAGAGTGACTCTGAGCGTACAGTACGCTGAGGACTTGCTTCTCAGCCACTCACATTTTACTTTTGGTATAAGAGCGGAATTTTGCTCGTAGAGCCAAGACAATTTAGAGCTGCTTGAAAGACAAATCTAACCCACACCAATTTATTGCCTTTAGCTGATCTCAAACCAGACTATTGCATGTTGCACCTACCACAGTGTCTCTGATTCCTGGCATGAGAGGCCTCAAGGCCATGGCACATGGGTCTGCTCTAAACTCACTGTGAACAATTTGTTTCAGCTAGATCAATGGAATCAAAAAGGACCACTCCAAGGAGGAGATCCAACCTCTTGTTTTCTAAAACCCAATGGAACTGGCTTCCCAAAGCAGTAACAGTGCATGTACTTTAAGGGTGCCAATTAAATCCTGTAGAGTCTTTATGCAGGCAATAGTTTTTTCTATGCTTAAAAATCAAATTCTACAGCAGTTTTGTCTACAGTTGCGGGGCGGTGGGGGGGGGAGCTTTTGAGCATCTTGGTATTCAGCAAGTTGAATGCCCTTATTGGAATCAATGGCAACTCAATCAACCAGAGCACTGCCTATGTTAAGTTAACCCACAGTGCAAACACTTCTCAGTTCATTTCCAAGCGGTCAGAGTCTGGCAGTTACACAGAAAAGTCAAGCAAAATCAAAAAAAGCATTGACTACCAAACAAAGCTAACATGCAAACTGCTGCCTGTGATGTACTTCTTGTCGGCTGAAATAAGATCCTGCAGTCCCGATACACCACACAAAGGTTTCTTCTCTGTTTCTGTCTGTCCCTCCCTCCCTCTCTCTCAAACTAAAACTTGGACTAAAACTGAAGTGTCAATAAAAGGCAATACTACAACTCATTCTAGCCATTGAAATTACCCTTGAACTGCTTTTAAAAATGCTACTATATGGACAATCTTCAGTGCAACTGAGGAACAAGCAACATGAGATGGCAACACATCCCTGGGAAGCTGAGAATCATAGCTTATTAACAGAACCAAGCAAGTGGTAAATAGTCCCTATTCACAAAGCAAATTGTTAATTCTCTGGAAGCCTGACTATTAAAATCAGTTTTCCTCTGTTTTTCTCATCCATCAACTCCCAATATCATAAGCAACAAACAAGCAAACAGCAAAATAATAAAAACCATACACCCACATCACATTGTTATTTAATATCTAGGAAATCTAAATCCCCCATATACCAATGCCAAGCTTGCGCACTCTGAGCGGTCAGAATTAATATCTCATACTAGACTGAATTTTGAGGAGTGCACAGCAGCAGCACCAGGATGAACTGTCTTTCATAATCATCAGATACCAATGCTGAAGACCTGCCTTTACAGGATGTTGAAAATATTTATCTCCCTTTTTCTTTTATGTACACCAGCATTCTTCTCTTTGGCCTACGTTAACAATGCTTGTCTACAGCAGGTCAACCGCAAACAGTTGCACAGCACAACTTCCTTAGAAAGAAAAGATTTGAGATCCATTAGCATTTACAATATTCTTTTTTTTTTTTTTTTTTAATCCATCTGAACGTATTTTTTACTGGCTGTCATGTGTTCACAAGTCACAGCTAGGGAATGCTGGCCTTAGTGCCAAGAAAAGCTGTACTTCGGGCAATTTTGTTTGTGTGCACTCTTTGCTTCCTTACCTCTTCTCAGAGGCTGAGGCTAAAAGCCTCTGTGATAAAATTCTAAGAAACTGCACTGTGCACAGCCATTATTTCCTTTATTTTAAGGTTCATGAAAACATCATTTCTTCATAGAAAAATTTACTGAAGTACATAGCATGACTAATGGCCCCAGCTGCAGAAAGCACTCTAACTTGCACTCAGCCCCAAGCACACATCAAGGTCCAGTGATGTGGAGAGGAACTAATTGTTTTCCTTCCTCAGGACTGCTATCCGAGACAGCGCAGGGCATGCACTACATTCCCAGTTCCCCTCAAGTGCCTCAAATGCCCAGCACACAAGCAAGGATAACGAAGCTCCTTCTGATGAGTATTGGGTCCACTCCCCTCTATCCTGAAAACAAGCAAATTAGGACCCTGAAGTGGTACCTCTCTGCTAGCGTTAAAAAGGGATGAACATGTTCTTTGAAACAATTAGCAATGCAAGCAAGGACAATCAATAAAGCTTAGCAGCACAGCAGTCTAACACATACTTCACCGTAAGCCATCCAACAATTGCACTTGGACTAACCACAGTGCACTATGGCCAGTGCACTGGTACTGCCATCCCATCATTAACCACGCTCTAGAAGTGTCTCGCAAGCAGCTCGTTGTGCAGAAGCCCACACCGGCCGTGCCCAGAGCAGCAGGACTGCCAGGCTCCCAGTGAACCAGCACCCTGGAACAAGGTTCTCTTAGTAGTTCAGCTGTCATCTAGGACAGGGTTCAAACTGCTCCCAGAAGAGCATGTTAGCAGTGCTGCCCTCAGGATCAGTTTTCAATAGCTGAAGCTGGATTCTTTTTGCCTTTAGTAATCCCTAGAATATTTTTGCCAAAAAAAATAGGTTTTTCTTAGTTTTGCAAAGGAAAGAGGAGGAAGAATCCTGAAGCTACTGCAGAGAACTCTTCTCCCATCCCTACTTACCTTCTTTTGATGCCTGTAGGGGAATTAATATGCAAGAATCAGATAGTTTCTGTTTAAAAGCACTAAATTGCACAGGTCATTGCAGTTATATTACTTAAAATCCTTTGTTTTGTCTGCCTTTAGCTCCAATTATATCCCTAACCTGGCCCCCAACAAGTGAAAACACCCAGAGCACGCACTATCCTAAGGTGGAGTTCGCTGAACTGCTGGAGAAAACGAGGCAAGAGCCAAGCTGAAGCTCAAGTGATCCGACACTCTGATGAAGTGGGGATTCAGTTGCTCAAGTTTCAGCAGCTCATCAGCTGCTGCTCCAGTCATGCCATGCAACAAATCAAAACCCACCCCAGGGAGCCCAAATGCTGCTTTTGCTATGTGCTAACTCACTCCCTCTCTCTCTACTTAGCTCAGTAATCTGGGCTTCAAAGGCCAACCTCAAGAGCACAGAATGCCATGTTCCCTTCCTTTTAGAATTATTCTTTAAAAATAAGGGAGGAAAGAGAAAAAAAACAAAACACACCCTCGAACACTACAAATCGTTATCTGCAAGATGGTTTCTGAAGGATTATGATTTTGTCTTTGGGTTGTCTTGAATAAGAACTTGTCTTTGGGTATTTGGACTCTCCCAATGACAAGGTCCATAGACATCTTTGACCAAAAACAAAAAATAAAAAATAATAATAAAAAAACCCACAACTCACCCACCCTTTGTGCATACTGTGCATAGGAGAAAGTGTTTATTTCTCCCTTTCCCAAAAAAAGCCTTTCCTTTCTCTTATTTCTCTCCCTACCTTCCACAGGTAAGCTATATAAGCTATGTGTCTCAGATACATTCACTTCTGCTGACCATACTGTCTAATTACAGGATAAAAAAGAAAGGGTCGGGGGGAGGCAGGGAAACAGAATTAGCGCTAGTTTGAAAAGACAAAAACATCTAAAATATGAGACCCACAGAAGCACAAACATCCCCTAAGGCCTCAGCTGTGCCTGAATGCACAGCTATTTCCACAATGAAACTCCTCAGGTTCCATCTAATTCACGAACCCCCTCCTGCTGGGAGGCAAGTAAAATATATTCTCTCCTCAATTTGTTTCAAAAGGCTTTTAACTTCCAGCTGAAAAGAAATATGACAGTACCTTCAGGAAGGAAAGAGTATGTGTATGGTTGGTAAAAAAAAAATAATAATAATAAAATCAAGACCAAATCTGCTACAGGAATTTTGAGACATTAATTCTTCAGGTAGAAAGGAGGAACACACAAGGCATGACACCTTTGCATCCATTCTCTGTAAAAGGCCTTTTGCAAGAGCTCTTATCTCATCTGCAGCAAAGGGTTTTCCCCTCTCTATCATGCCAGCAGGAGATTGATTTGCCAAGGAGATGATATCACCATCAGGAATCCCCCCCCAAGCCCTGCCAGCTGAGTCTTCCCAGTAGCACAGCGATTGCCTATAAATAGTTATCTGGGGAACACACAAACAAATGAGGAAAACAAGCAAGCAAGAGTTTAAAATAGATAAATAACAATTTGAAGAAATCCCTCTAAAATCAATGAAAAAGTATCAGAAGAGAGAATGGTTCACACATCTTAGGAGACCTGCAATACAGCTAAGATACTGTTTTCTTATCTTCGCACATCAAAAGTTTTAATTGAGATTGAGAAAGAGGCAGCTGCCAGAACACATCCACCATGTGGCAATTCCACAGTGCTCATTAACCAAACTTTCTGCTGTCTCTAAAATAATTTGTCAGGTGGGGAAAAATATGAATATATAAAAGATTATATTTGTTTAAATGTACTTGTCTCGCAGATCTATTATTTAAAAAGTACTCTCTGGCAAATAGAGATAATAGAGATATTGCATGCTGGGTAGCATTATTCTATCCTAGCAACACAGAAACATTTAAACTATCAAAGCCTTATATTTGGGATCACTGTACTTTGCCAGCATCACATCCATTTCAAACTCTAGCCTTACACTGCATGAAGAACATTTTGAAAGCCCTTCGGAACTGTAAAAATGTGGAGCTTTCAAAATACGAGGGGGTTTTAGTATTTCAGAAAACTTGGAACACACACACTGCACAGAACTACTTAATCTACATAGAACTACAGGTAAAAATAACTCCTACTCAACAGCTTTGTCGAGTACAAATTGCTATTAAGTACATGATGTTCAAAGTGGGAATGACAGTAAGTGCCACTTCTCAAAGGAGATCGGCAAAACTCTACCAGGAACACCTAAAAATCTATCCAACTGTGGAAGATGCAAGGATGCATCAGCTGAAAGCACATCTGAAGTATTATATTTAAGTGGGTATATAAAAGCCAGGAGCACATTTAGCGTATTCACATCCTGCAAAACTATTAGGTACTGCTGGCTTACAAAAGATAGAGGGAGACCAAACTCCTTTCATTTGGCAGAGCGTTCAGTGTTGTAGGAAGGATTAGCACAAGTGTCAGTACTTCAGAGTACAAATGCACACTGAACTCCTCTTTGTGCTGCTGAGAAAGTACTCATCTTTAATGCAATAGAGATACTTCAGATAAATATCAACTATTTACAAAGCCTGACTTGGTAACACTGCAAATGGGAGCTTCCTTTTCTAGGGGGGAGGCAAGACCCATTTCCAACGCTATTCAGTATTACTCACACCAAATCTCTTGACAAGATACCTGTTACGTCTCACACAGCAGACTGAAGTGCGGGGAAGTGAAAGGACAGACCATCATAAACCAATTGTCTCAACACAGAGGAGGAAAAACAAAAGGCCAAACGAATAAATGAGTTACTTGAAAAGCACAGTGTCAGGGTAGTAAAAATACCCTCTTCAGTGCTGTACCAAATAAAGGAAACAACTGTCCAAATATTTGAGTTTTTCTGAAAAGTATTTATATACTATCATGATCAGTGAAGCTAATATTTTCACACTGAGAGGAAGTTACTAGAACCAAAGGAAATCCTAATAGCCATATTAGCCAATTAACAAAGCCATCGTCACTTGAGGAAAACTGCATAATAAATTTCTGCAGGTATTCTGTCAAGAAAAGAAAGTAAATAAAAAGAGATTAAACTAACCAAAGTCCCTCAACTAGAGAGCCAGATCAAATAAAAGCAGCCTCACTGCACCACCATGGCCTGCTAGAAGGCTTCTGTCACTTTTTCATTAAATCTTCATCTCAATGACTACTAAAAATCAGAGCTAACGTCTATCCGGGGAAAACCTTTACACTATTAATTTTACTCGTAGAAGTAAGATGGCCTTCCACTATAACCTTTAAATCACTTGAAGATGCAACCACATCAAGCACCGAGTACCAGATGCACAGTGGAGATAGAGACCCCAATAAGGAGAAAATATAGGGATTACGAGTACTTTTCGCCTAATGCCAGAAGTCTCAAACCATCCTGAATGACAAGTAATAAAACACATGAAGAGAAAAGCCTTTGTGCCCAGGGTTTAAATGAATTTGAAGTTAGGCAAATTCTAGCTGCAAAGAAGTGCTCCAGGAGTAGGAGAGAGCTAGAGAGAATGAGAACCAATCCACATACCATGAGGCTAATAAATCCACAGCCTGAATAGCACCCAATGTGACTGTTCAAAGAACAAGATTTGCTAAACCTCAAGCCCTAACAAACAATCTGAATGGAGAAATTATGGTAGCAGTCCGGAAATTACATTGTGCTCAATTACAATAATCATCTCAATCACCTGGAACGTGATTTTATATCACATATCAATTTATGTGGCATTTTACCTTGACTTTCCTTAGACTGAAAAAATTGTCAATGGCTTCACACTGTGGAAAGTCAATGTCTTGACTGTATACAGCCTTGCTTTCACTCAGCTATGACAAGACAACATAAAAAGACTTAATTTCATATTTGGAATATTTCAAGATGAAGCTATTCATGTTACAAACTTGCAAGAATATCTATGTCAGAATTTTAGCCCCTGCAAATTTACGCAGAGTTAAAAACGCAGTCTTGTCTGAATGACCAAAAAAGAATATAATTATTTCACTTGTGTATACTTTCCTCTATCCTTAAGGAAAGAAAAACACTTCAGATGGCTCAAAAGATTAAGATTCCCTTACACCTACCAAAATAAGCATTCTTCTCATTTTGCAAGTGGCATTTATGTTATTTCCCTAAGATCACAAGTACATCTCTGGTGCAATGAAATTAAAATCCAGCTCCTTCACTGTCAAACTGGATTTACACAGCTTCTATATCCCTTCCGTAAAGAGAATTTCATAGCTTATTCCCCCTTCCATGAAGAGGTGTGATCCTACTGTATAAGAGTAGAGACACTAATTTCAGATGTAGACAGCATACTTTAATTACAAAAATAATTAGGAACCAAAATCAAACATTTATTTATTTAAAAACATTTACTTAAGTCACCTCTTGCTCTTGAGGACAAGCAGGTCCTAGTACCCATCACAATGAAAACTCAGTAAACAGTCTGAGGTCAGTATTCTGCAGCTGGATAGATCTGGGCAGGAAGACAACATTTTGACTCTAGCTATCCCCTAATTCTCCAAACATTCTAGCTTACATAGTTAAGCTGGCTCAAAATCAGAAGTAACACTGCCAAACATAGCCCAAAGGAAAGGCTACTTTTCTCTGTGTCGTGGCTGCAGGATCTAGGAACATGCCTGGGATTCAAGTAGGTCACTGCTGCCGTAACACTAAGCCACGTCTAAGCATGCTACGTTAGGTCCAAGAAAATCTAGATGTTGTAGCAGAGTCTTACATAGACAAATTTAACAGGGCAAAAAGCTACCCCTACTCAACTCAGATGCGTATGCTGGAGCCTACTCTGCTATTTTGTCTGCTCGAGTCTAGTAAATGAAATCGTTCTCAGGAACAAAGCTTGTGTTAAAGCCACAAGCTACTCCCCTACGTTCTTTTTCCTCACTTGGAAATTGACCTTTAAGTAGAACTTAAATATCCAAAAATGAATCACTCAGGACTATTTAGAGAACAAGAAAAAAATCCTTAAAGTTTTCACGTATACACAAAAGTGTAGGCTGTACTTCTCAGAAATAAAAACAGAAGCAATAAAAACTACCATTAATTATAGAGCTTATTTGTCCAGAACTTTACCAAGGCTAGGAGGATAAGGGCACAGATCCCAACAACCCTAAACCCAAAAGCAAAGACTATAGAAAACTACCAAGGGAAAAAAAGAAAGTATATTTTTCATGGGTAACTTCACAAGAAGACTATTCTCAATGAGGACAACACTATCTGAGCATGTATCACACTTGCTTATGAAACACAGTCCAAAGTGCAATGACAAAATAAACAATTATCTTTGTATAAAAGACTAATACATGTCAGTAACATCTTAAAAGTACTATTGCACTGCTAATATCAAGCGGTTGAAGGATTTTGTTCCTGAAGAAATTAGTGTACAGAGACAAAAAGCAATGAAGGTAGGCACATAGTTTGAAACTCAGTCAACTGTGAACAGTCTTGAAACCTGTGAAGAGAAGACCACAGCTGATCATCTTAACACAGACTGACAGAAGTGCAGAGCTCAGAAAGGGCCTTTGGGGATGATCTAAGCCTGTATTTTCCAACTTGCAAGGTGCATCTCACTACTAGAACATTACAGAAAACAGAGTATTAAGATCCCTCCCCATGACAGAAGCCACATATGATAGCAAGGCAAAGCTTGTAATAGCTAAAGTTGAATGCAGACTGGAAAAGCTCAAAAAAACTTGATTATCCAGTCCCCTGCTCCAGGACAGACTTTGTCATCTTTAATACAGCCTGCCTATTAAGGCTCACAGTTGCATGGACATCTCTGCCGTGGTGCCAATGCTTCACCTGCCTCTTAAATCTCTGAAGATGTTCTTTCAATCCTTAAACATGCCGAGGGCTGGGAAGTTTCCATTCTGTGTAATCTAAGTGTTTTTCACAAATTAAAATAATTCATTTTAATCTTCACCTTGACAGTACATGAAGAATAGTTGATGTCTACCTTCCTTAGGCTAGCCTTTTGTATCACTGAAGATTAAGGCATTGCCCAAGCCTTCTCTTTATGCCCAAGAAAACAACAAGTTTTTAGATTTTTCCCAAGTCAGAATCGTATCCTTGTTGATGCTTCTGGACTGCTGCCCCATTTATCTACCTTTTCCTTCTTTACTAACTTGTCTCCAACAGATCAAACAGAGATTATTCTACAGTGCTCAGCAGAGGAATCATCTCCTCTACTATTTACCTAACATACAAGTGAACTTCCTCTGCAGCCCTACTGAAAACTCACTGTTACAAATCCCATCCCTGACAAACTCGTGTTGTGATCTACTGCAATTCCCAGGTCTTCCTTGGTCAGAAGGCTGTCTAGCCTATTTATGCTCGTGCATTTGATTTCTCCCAAGCGTAACACTTTGCAGTTGTCTTTATTAGATTTCATCTTATCGATTCCAGATCATTTTTCCAATTCATCACTTTAAGTTCCAATTCTGTCCTTCTCACTGTTTGCAATCCCTCCTCCCAGCTCTGCCTTCCAAAACTGCTCAAATTATCCTGACAGCAACAAACAGGTGATAACTAATGAGAATATCAACTAGTAAACAACCTGAGCCAGCCTCCTTCAAGACTTCATAGTCTGATAGAGCACTGACCTTAACTCAGCATTTCAGTCTGATTTCTCCCTGGACTGCAATAGTGTCTCTGCTTATCCAAGCAAAAGGAAAGAAACCATTTCCATATGTTTGGTAAAGTATGTGCTTCATCAAGCTCAGCTCGTCATTCTGAATGTGCTTTTCCACCTGAATTTTGTTCAGACTAACTCAATTTACTTCAGCAGTCAGAGCTTGAACAGGGTCTCTTTCTAAACCCATACACCTACCTAAACCCATATTGTCCCAAAAGGCATTCTCAATGGTGGAAGCCAGTAACTAAACAAGAATCAGAAAAGATTTCTGGAGAAGTCACTGCTCAGGAATGGAACAGGCTATGAGTTGCAGGGCCCTAGCCAAGGTTTCAGATGTAAGCTACTCTCCTGAAACCATATGCTCTTTGAAATGCAAGGGGCGAAGGACAAAAAGAAAAAAGAGCTAGCACATGTAAGACCACATAATAGAATTACGTTCAATGATCTATGTACCTTAACTAAAGCACGAACACGTCTACTTAGATTAGAAGACTTTTCACTCAACTGTGGAGTTATTTCATATTTGCAAAGTTACTTGAAAAACAACTTACCATTTAAATCCCAAAATAGCAACCATCTTCAGCTCAAACAGCACACAAGCTTTATAAACAGAGATGTTAATAGTTTTATTTAATTAAAGACCTACACCTTCAATTAGAATTGAAGTACTTTAGAGGAAAAAAATCTATACAAACAAACTGCAGCTTAATCTATCAAAATTCTGTGGTGTCAGCAGGCTCCTGTAACATTATACAGATCAGTTAAGTAGGACAAATGCCAGCCTTTTCAGAAGCTGTTTCTATCTTCTGCTGCTGTATTCTGCACGAGTACTCAGCTCTTCTCAATGCCTCTTCCTGGTACAACTTCTCCTACAGCCCCACAGACTCGCTTCTGGATTTAAAACAAGAACAATCAACATGCTCTCCTCTTTTAGGGCAGCTCAAAAAGCCATCTGGAAACTTCCGCTCACAGACTCTGCTTCCTGCACTACCACACTGCAAAATTTGGGTCCCTCTTGCTCTATAGTCCCCCAGTACAAGGCTGCCCACCACTCAGACATCCTACCCCTACCCAACACCTTGCGCCCAAATTTATTTGTCCTAGAAAATACAAGCGAAAAGCAAAGGATGTTAAACACCATGTCTCATCCTGAGATCAAGTCGTGGTGCAACCACAGCACACACCCATACCTGGAAGATGCCTTGGGCCCCTCCAGAACTTATCCAAGTGTGGGAAAATCTACTCCCTATCCTACGATGTGACTTCATGAGCCCAAATAAACAGCTGGCTAAGCGCTACAGCTATACAAGAGTCTCCACAGAAAGATGGGAGACTCCTGGGAGCAACACTGTGGTGCAAGCCAGCAGATCTGCTGTCCCCAGAGACACCTCCTCTGCCACCACAAGGCTGGCAACCCAAGTGTCCCATGCAGGAGCCTTGGGTCTGCTACTCACCCTCAAATCACTTAGGAATGGTATGTACTCAAGAGCCATGGACCGGCCGCACTCTACATTTCAAAGCAGCCAGGGTCTTCAGGACTGTAAAAAAGGCCCATGAAAAAAAATGACCGAATCCTTTAGCCCCTAACAAGCAGAAAAAACTTCTCGTGGAAAGGTAGAAACTAGCATATAAGTTCAATAGACAGCAGCCCGGCCAGGAGTCCAGCTCTCTGTGCTATAAACAGTGCTGCGATTGCCCAGCAGGTCAAATGCAGCTGATCATTGACAGTAGCAAACTTGCAATTGCCACCACCATCCCTGGTTTTGATTTTAGTTTCAAACCTTCATCTTCACAGTTGCATCCATTAGTAGTCTGTCAAGGGCAGTGAGGAAAGGAGAAAACTCCGTATGAAGTAAAATTTCAAAGTATATGATGATAAATAAATTTGCTTTTTCTTTACTATTTCAGAAAATGCTTACAACAATCTTCGGAGATTATTATAGCTCCTGAAGCTGACATGTCGAACCTATTTTTTAATGAAGTTACTGCAATTTTTAAATATATAAACACACCAAAGAGAGACAAGAAAACAATACATCCAGAGGCTAAAGTTTATCAGCTACAGATGTGATGTCAGATATTCTATAAAGTGGTCCTATAAGTGGTCTTATAGTTCTTCATTTTAGACTAGATGCCTGACAGCTTGAAACAAACCCTTAGTCTATGTGATTTTGGCCTTGCATCATGGGTGAAACTCCTGTAAATTGTAACAATCACCTAAAGGATTTTTTTTGTTGTTTGTTTGTTTTTAAATCTGTAACTGTTTTATACTAATCAGCAAAATGCAACGAGCTGAGCAAGGCCTTATAACACTATCAAAATTGCATCATGAAGCTGCTGTACGAGCTAGGAACTTGGCTTTAGGCAAGACCCTGAAAAAATAGGTCATTCTCCAGCCTTTGCAAGGATACATAACTGTTTTATATCTCTCGCATAACTCAGCTACCCCTCTTTACCCTTTCAACTGACCTAAAAGCAACAAAAGAAATGTCAGCCAGAAAAGGCTGTTTGATCCATCCCTGCTTCTACATGATATTTTAATACACTTTCGCATTTTGCAGATGTCTGTAGAAACATGAGGCCTATACCGTTCTTGCAATCTTCCCAAGAGGATGATGAAATTCTTAATCTCTGATAACAATTTCTGCAAGACACTTGATCACATTCTCACAAACTTCCAGTAAGATAACCAATCTTTTAAGAAAAACAAAAAAGAGAGTCCTGCTATTTTAAATTCATTTTAAGATTCCTAATTCTACTTAGCTCATCTCAAGATCACCCATATACAATTTCGCAATTTAAGAACTTGCCATCACCCAGAAGTAAACCCTGGCTGGCCTCAAACTGGTTTAAACAAATGCTTTATTTCCATTGAACTTTTAAAGATCATTTACCACTAGCTGTTTAGAGAAACTGTTTATGTTAACAGAGATAAGGCAAATAATATTTACTAGTCCTTAAGTGAATTTCTTCAACCCTCTATAAACTGTTATGCTCATCTGATGCATTAAGAGAGGAGTGACTACTCCTATAAGGAGTAAAACAGCTAACACTACTGGTACGTGTTAAAGGGAGCTGATTTTTTCAGCCAGGCCTGGAAACCAGCATTACTGACAGAAAAACGGCTGCACTCATCTCTTAAAGAAGGTGCCTTGGTAACAAGTCAGGGACCCAGCAGGCTCAGCCGCAGACTTGCCACGCTGCTGCAAGGAGGTTTTCCCATAATAAGTACCCGGGAACTATGGGCACCAAGTTGAGCCAGCCTGCCACTAAGTGCAGCTTGCGTACATCCGATGAGCTCAGGGGCACCTTTCTCATCGCAGGACTCTCCATCAGAAACTTTTTATCAGCTACTGCGTTAGTCGAATTCAACAGAAAACAGTCTCTGTACAGCTTGAGCAAATGCTTCAACTATATTAGAGAGGACTGTGCAGAGCAATCTGCTTCCCCTCCCAACCAATCCAATATTTTAAGTCCTAAAAAATATTTCTTGTACAGAACACTGGAAAACTTCTATGAACTAGCGATTTGTGCAGCGATTTGCACAAATATCCACGAACATTCCCTTCAGGTTACTTGTAGCTGACTGCTAGTTTACATATTAAATAATCACAACTTCTTAACTGCATGACATAAAAAGCCTAGAATTTTGCAATCTACCCTTTTATTTTGGCAGACAAACATTAAGAAAGGGTAACGCTACTAAGAGGCCATCTCAGAAGTCTGACATAAGAGGAGAGTTCTTTCCTAAAAAAGAAGTCTCACGTTTAAGAGGTTTTTTCACCTTCTGTACATATGTGAACTTTGAAAAGTTTTCCAGCAGCAGCTCTCAGTGCGTGCCAACCTGTCAATGCACTTTTCTTTGGCCTTGGTCACCTATCAATACAGATCAGTTAGAGAGACAAGAGAAAGTCTAAGGAAGAATGAAATAGGAAGGGGGTTCTTTGTGGTACAATGAACCTCCTGCAAGGCAGGATCTCTTGCACAGAGAATGCTCTGCCTGCAAACAGACATGATAAATCTTAGTCCTTCCTTTCATTAAGTAGGCAAGTCATAGATCCATTAGGAAGAGTAATTTGAACTTTAGCTTGAATTACAAAACTGCTTACTTAATATTTGACATATCCCCCAAGGTAAAATTTCACATTTTTTTAGTAATTGTCTTCTCTAGTGCACTAAATCTGTTCTCCTTTCAGCTCACCATCTCATATCCTTCAGAGAAGCAAAGACCAATACATTCCCCAGGTACAGCTCTTCTGTGCTCTCCATGTAGATTTTCAGAGAGGAGGAAACAGATATAGGCGGTTCAGATTTTAGAGAGTAATCCCTGTCTTAATTGTATATTGAAGGAAGAACAAAAACAAAAAAACACACCAACACCTTTCTCTCTGAACTTTTAAGATCTGAACTTTTAAGAAGCTTTTCCAAGCATATTTGCCTTGCAAATAGTCATTGCTATATAAAAAAATAACTGCAGAAGACTGCACACTATATTAAGTTCCAAGCAGTTAAAGTGTTGTGATATTCTACATTTGGCTGAGCACCTAACAGCTGCCTCAAGGTCTCAGGATATGGCACACATTGTTTTAAGACATAGCAAGGACTTTGGACCATACACCTAAGGCATTGTATGAATGAGATATTTTGGGCTTTCATGTTTAATTCCCTGTGCTACAGAGACTCCAGATTTTGACCAAGATAGGATAAAAATCCATGGAGAACAGAATCAAGAACGAAAACTGCTGAGACAAAAGGTAACAGATTCAAATACACACTGTAGGCATTTAAATATTGTGCTGTGCGCAGCCTGACCACTTTCCACTCACAACACAAAGATATTAAAAGGTAGCAAATATTCCATTTAGAAAAATGCCACTTTGGAGAAGATATTTGCTACTGAAAACAGAAAAACAGCTAGAATCATAGAATGCTTATGGTTGGAAGGGACCTCAGAGGTCATCTAGTCCAAACCCCCTGCACATGCAGGGTCACCTAGAGCACGTGGCACAGGGCTGCACCCAAGCGGGTTTTAAAGATCTCCAAAGAAGGAGACTCCACAGCCTCCCTGGGCAGCCTGTTCCAGGGCTCTGTCACCCCCACTGTCAGGAAATTTTTTCTTAGGTTCCTGTGGAACTTTTGATGCTTCAGTTTGTAGCCATTTCCTGTAGTCCTATCACTGGCTACCACTGAAAAGAGGCCAGTCCCCTCCTCCTCACTGCCTCCCTTGGGGTATTTATACACTCTGATCAGGTCCCTCCTCAGCCTTCTCTTCTTCAGGCTGAACAGGCCCAGCTCTCTCAGCCTTTCCTCATAAGGTAGATGTTCCAGGCCCCTAACCCCTAATCATCTTCGTGTGTGTGTATATATATAAATATATATTCGCTATATAGCTAAATATAGCTAAAGCTTTGGCTTCAAAAGAGTAGCTCATATTTTCATTTAAATATGAATCCTTGCGTCTGTTCTGGAATCTCAGTTGTGGGGAAAAATATCACATCCTCAGGTGATAAAACATATGTTAACTTCAGTGAAAGGCAAATCCATACAAGGGGAGTACAGCTGGGTACGTCAGACTGACCAGCTTTATCACACAGCTAGTACCAGGTGGCAGTATTTTGAGGTTGGGACTAAAGACTGCAGATGAGGAGGCTAAAATGGCATTCTCCACTGCTGCCAGTACCCCGTGTAGTCACGAGCAAGCTGCAGAGCATGTGTATACAAAAAAAAAGTTTCATTTCAACAAACAGAAAATAACAACTAAAATAAATACAACTTGCATATTAGCAAGAGTATCAGCACAAAATACAACTTCTCATCAACTGTGACATGTAACATCATACAAGCCTCAAGACTTCACAGAACATTTTCCGAGAAAATATTCCTCATTGATCTCAGTATATGTTAACTCCCACTACACCACCATATCCACTCCTCCCTTTGGGTAAGTTCCACTGCGAACTGAAGGAAGATGCCAGCACACAACAGTAACTAGAGACAGACAAATGGAATATTCTTCTTGATTGACAAGATTAAAACAAAATCTGACAGGAAATAAACATAAATCATCAGGAAACAAAATAATTTGTCCATTCTTGATGCTCCTCCTCCTTTCCTAAGGTCTGTCCCTCCCTGCAGCACTTTTGCTAATTTCATGCTCTTCTAATTAGATAAAACCTCATATCTAAAAACCTGAGTAATAACCCCCAGAGGCACATGAAGAGATATATTTACAACAATCATGTAAATAATCTTCCCCCCCAAACCGGAAACATTGGTTAAGATAACTAAACATGCAAGGTGAGCCTCAGTTATGCAGCTCTGTAAGTCAATAAGCATTATCTACATTAAGATCAAAAAACAGGAGACGGATTAGGAAATGGTCCAAGAAATAAGATATGTTTCTAACATTCTTTTTTGTTACTTTGTTTTAACCCTCTGAAGAGTTGGTGGTAGCTCTACTGTGAGAAAAATGAAAGTCCAAAATGGATCGTATTCCACATGAAAGGAAATTAGAAGTTATTTAGGACTAATCTTCCTGGCTGCTTTACAAGTCATAACAAGGAACAAAACCAAAGGGAAGCAAAAGGATGACGACTGACCTCAGAGTTGTCCTCTTGGGAAGACTAGTGGGCTTGCTTCCACTATTCTTTTTAAGACAACCTTGAGGTAGTTTATGTATATCAACACACAAGAGATAGCTTCAGAGGGAGGGGAGTAGACTCCTAAAAAGGCTGAAAAATGGGAAATTCTCAGAGGTGAAATATTAAAGACGACTCCCTAGACAAGCAGCACAGGCCAGAGGATTAGGTCAGAGAAAACAGAATCCCTCAACTCCGAAGGACACTGAAAACCAGATCATCACATGCACAGGTATGATATATTTCTCTAAACCTATTTGTTTTCACTGGTTATTCCTATGACATCTGGCCATAGAACCCGAGCTGATTCAAATAAAGGAATTAGCATCTCCAAAATGAGGTATAAACTCTTTGCTTTTCTGGAGTTGTTCATTTTGCTAGTTCTTCATTTGCTTCATTTGCATTACAGAAAAAAAAAAAAAAAAAAGTCCAAGGGCAGGGCTACAGAAGACAAGCTCTCGAACCATCTTTAACTCCTGTGGGAAAGTTTCATATAGTTTCAGTCTAGAAAAAAATCATATCTGTAATTTTTACACAGGTCAGAAAGGTTACATTTCTAATACTTTGGGGTCACATCCTTATTTCATCTTGGATGATCAGTGTTTGCAGCAAATGCAAGATCCTTCTGTAAATGAAAGAACTGTTTTTTTCAGTTGAGTGTGGACCAACAACTCCTGTTTCTTCCATGCAAGAGGAAGGAAACACATCAGATTGCCAAGTCGTGCACTGAAATTACTGCCCGTCTTGTACCTACTGGAAGTAACATTGGGGAAGGGGGGGGGGGTGGTGCCTGTGGGTCGGTGGCGAAAAATAAACTGGTTACAGACCATTGAGAAGGCCTTCCAAACACAGAACCTTTCTCAGCAAAACCAGCTTGGCTCCCTTACTTCATGAGTCTATACCCTGGATCAAGGAAGAGGTTTGTGGCTCTTGACAACTCCCTGATGCAGTATTTGGCAGGTGCAGTAGACACTTGGGGGACTTCTAGGCATGTGAAAAAGCTTCAGCAAACTTGGCACAATCATTCCTTGCTCCTGCCTAGTTCGAGGAGGTATTTTATAAGTGTCCACAGAGCAAGCCTTGGCCAAGAGGTTGTCAGAAGGAAAAGAGAGAGCAAGACAGAGAAAACGCAGGACAAACTTGAAATGCAAACCTGTAAAAACCCTACAGTTTCGCAGTAATCATAGCACTAAGTATTTCAAGTGCCATGATTACAGAAGCTGATGATATGCATTCTAGTTATCACTGTGGTCTTGATATAGAAGTGGATAACATTAGACAGGCCATATTAACTTAGACTCTGCGTAAGAGAAGTCAGCAACACAGGAAAACATCCTCCTTTTCACGAAAAGTTCAGATTTGCATATGAAAAAGTATATTGCAGGTATGTACATTATTTTTTTCTTCTAAGAAATCAAAGATTATTGACTTGATGCAACTCAGGAACTAAATCACTGATTTCAAAGAATATTTGAGACCTCAACCTCCAAGAGGTTTCCAAAAATACTCAAGTTAAAGCTAAAAACTAATCAGTACACAGCACAAAGTATTAACGCTGTTGCCCAATGCAATACCTCCCTGGCCACATCATCACAGATGTATATCTGCATGAAAGCCAGAAGTTAAAGAGTGAGAAAGGAATTGAGTACAAAGCTCTTCACAGTTACTTTTTTCACCATACAGTGACTTGGTTCTGGTCAGAGCACTGCCTCTTTCTGTTACAGCCCCATTAAAATCAGCGAACACACAGAGAGGATGCTGCTCTACCAGAAAAAAAAGCTGGTAACATACCTACATTCACAGTTCAGTAGCCAACATGTTCCTATTTCCAGTGCTCAAATAAAGGCATAATAACAAATTCATACTGTATTCCAGTATTTTCATGTACACACACTAATAATCATTGTTTCCCCCTTCTTTGTTACCTTTAAAATAACCACCCAGTCACGCAAAGACTTCTACAATGCAAACAAACACAAACTCACGGATAAATAACTACCTTCTTTTTCTTTCCAGTAGCCCTATCTTCATCCACGACACTCTTTGCTACTTAAGTTCAATATCAAAAGAAAAGATTTCTCCTTTGAAGTACTCCATGATAAAGTTTCTCTAAAGAGTGCACTTCCAAACCAGAGGGTTCCTTGGTAGACTTAAGATCTTTTTGA
>VZSG01000337.1:468698-559034 GCA_013398315.1 Nothoprocta pentlandii
TATATAAAAATTAGGTATTCCACTTTTATAGAGAACATTCACATTGTCATTAGTGTGGCAACCAAGCAGACTGAAGAGATAATGATAACCTTCATATAGATTCTGATTAAAGAAAAGTCACACTCCACTTGTGCTTTCCCTGCCTCTGAGCAGTATCCCTTCCCACTACAGCCACATACTGCCGCAGTAATCAGCCTGTTTTTTCTTAGCATCCCAAAACACTCCAAGTTTCAGAGCTAATCCAGCCTGCTCTTCCCTTGATCACCACCACACTGAAACTTTCAGGACACTTATCTTACTGCAATTAATTCTGGCAGTTGCTCATTCGCACAGACAATTTCATGCCTGGAAAATGGAAAAATGTACTTCTTTCAATAACAATTCTGCAACTTAAAATGTCTGCATGGAGAGATAGAGTAAAAACTATTCAGTGACAGGTTTTGAAAAGAGCCTGCTATAATCCTTACAATACAGCAGCTTATTCTCATATTTACAAACTCGCTGTTTATAAAGACATAATTATGCTTTTAAAAATGGGTAGCTTTTCCAGAGGACTAGTCCTTGAGGGGAAGGGAAGGACAGGAAAAGAGGGACAGCTCAAAAACAAAGGTTTTCACGAAAGTGAACTAAGATAAAAGCAAGGTAGTGCAATTGATTCATTTAACAGTAGTTAAAAATACAGTCACAATATCATTTTGCAGCCTTGTCTGCCTTGATAGGCCATCTGCTCTCACTAGCTCCTAAACTTGCCTTGGCTATTGTATACATTAAGGGAGATGGGGAAGCAGTATTGTTGACACCACCAAGTATTTTTTTTTGAAAAGACAAAAAATGTGTTTTTAAAACCAGTCATTCTGATCAACATATGCAAAGACAATAAAAATTCTAGTCTTGCATCAAGACGTGTCAAGGAGGAATCCTCTGCCTTCACACAGCTCTTGATTTTTGTGGAATCATTATAGAAAATGGGTTTGCTTTTGCACAATTTTCTTACAATAAGGGCTCAGCCAGAAGCTTTACAAGTCACATATAATCCTGGTCATTTTTTTAAAGTATGCTTAGAAGGTTCTTGCACCATACTTTCAAAGAGAAAATGCCATAAACTCAACTTTTACTCTCACCCAATGTATCAGAGAACATCAGAGTATTCAATATCAAGTGCTGCTGATTCTTAACAACATCAGAACAAGAGAAGAGCGTTTCAAATCAATGCTGAAAAAAGAGACATATAATCCCTTTACAAATAAAGCCATATTTAACAGCAGTTTTCTCTGTAGTCACTCAGAAGGAGTTTTTCATTATTATAATGCATATAAATCCACACAAAAAAAAATCCTCTGACTTGTGACTAACTATGACTACTGCCCACTGTACGGAAAAGTCTCTTTTGCATGGTCCACACAAATATACCAACATAGCATAGCTGGAGATGGTCCTGGAGAGTCCCCCTTGCTTTCAGCAAATCCACCTACATCATTAACAGAATCTTTATTTCAGCAAGCTTTGTCTTGCTCTTCATCCCTGACTATCTGAAGCACCACTCCAGGTCCTTTCATATATTCTGTTGCAAGGATCATCTTTCAGATCACAGTACCTGTGCCAAACCAGAATCTATTTTTTTTTTATTTTTAAGGGAGCAAGGCGCAAGCATTTTGAGTGCAGTTCTAATAGTCTACTTTTCTTGTAATCAGAAGTCCTTTATAACAAAGGATCTTTTATCATGCACTTTTCTAATTGCAAATAACCAGGCCAAAAATTTTAGCTGAACTAGCAAGTTCCTCTTCAAACGATTTTCCAGTATGTTAGAGGCAGCAAATGGATTTAACATTCTTTCATGGGGATTCAGGCTGTCCAGTTCTTGCACAACATGAGCTATATGAACAACTAGGTGATTCATGCTTCAAACTGTAGTATCTGCCTATCATTTTCCTCAAATTTAATTAGTCAAATCAACCCAGAAAGATGCATTTTCACTACAAAAAAATTCTACATTATCCAGATTAGTCATTCATGAAGGTGATGAAGCTACAGAACTTGTTCAAGGTTTCTAGTGTAGTAGTTCTACTAACTCTTCTCAAACAGCATGCTTGTGTCACACTCAGACTCTTGCAAATGCTTAATTTTAATCCCCATCACCCATATCAAGAGATTCTCTCATCACAGGTTTGACCTCACTTTTACATATGTAATATTCAGGTGTTTTTCACCTGCATCACAGGACAATGTTCACTTTTAGAGGGAAATGGAGAGCATGCAAAAGCAGTACAGAAAGCAATATGCCAGAAAGCATTGAAGCTGAAAGATGAAGCCATTTATCATCACTACAAATTTCAAAGCTTTTTAACCGATTACCATCAGTTGCAGTTTTAATCTTCATGAAAATATCAGATGAACCAGGTGTTATTAGAAAAATAACCACTTCCTTCCAGTAATTACAAACTGGATTTTTCTGATGGTCATGTCAGAGGTCTTGGTAACACCTATGAAAGCTGCATACAGAAGCTGTTCGTGTTGTTTTTACAGTTTGTCAAAGCAAGGTCTAACCCCACATTTTTTCTCCCTGCATGCAAGATGCACCAAACTTTGAAGTTACACAGAAAGTTCTGTGGAATTCTCAAGTGCTCAGAAAGTTCTGACACTCATGAAGAGTCATCCATGCAAGTGCTTTGCCAGAAACACTACTGTCTACATAAGGATATAATCAATTAAAAATAAGAATAATTTCCCATGCCAATGTATTTTGGTGCTACTTCATAATGTGTATTTTTATGCTGTAGCCTCCTAATCACAAAAATCATTCTTCCTGTGGAATATCTTACTGGCAAGCACACAGCCTTTTATTTTTAAGGGGAAAAAAATAATCTACATTCCATTTTCAGTTGAAAAGCCTGTGAATTTGGCAAACATCATTTTCCAGAGTTCAGTAAAAGACGATCACAGAAATCTCTAAGAACACTTATAAAACCCTTTTCTACTTCAACTCCCAGGAAGTCAGGAGGAAGGAAAAAAAAAAAAGAAACACACTGCAAAACCATGGCAACTGGACTACAACCAAAAAACAGCTGCAGAGTAGTTTTCTGACAAGCAGCACTTCTAAGACTAGCCCAGGTTAAACAAACAGAACCCTACAGCAAAGTACTGTCTATGAAAGTAGCATATGGTATAAGAAGTTAACATTGCTTAAGAAGTTGCATATGACTTTATGCCTAAGACTTTAAGACAGCAATATCTCTTGCCTTTTATGTTGTAAACAGCTAATGTTATTGACGTATCACAGAAGTCACCTGAGATTCAGAGTTCTGGGGAAGTAAATATCTTGTTAAAAAGAATAGGGATGTGGTATTCCCTAACGTGCAAGTTTTTTACATGTATAAATTCACTTGAGAATTCACATAGAAACTCTACCTGCTTTGACTCTTCAAAGAAAATTTTACCTACAGATTAAAAAAAAAGTAATCTACACCAGTTTAGATTAACAGAGCTGATACTTCAAGTCTACACTGACCAAAAATGGTACTTTGATACATCATTCATAAAAACTATGGATATGTTATTTCTCCCAGGGAGTGAGGAGAATTAAGGTTAAATAAAGAGAAAGCATACCTGGCTAAGGCAGCCAACTACCCAGAAGCTAACATTAAGCTCTTAACTGACAGGGAAGTGTTATTATAGCAGAATTACTTGGGTTTTAAGATTACTCTTCCTTCTCTTTCAAAATGAACCTCATCTAGCATGCTCAAAACAGCACATTTCCCCTCTTTACTGTCAATAATGCTAAGACAAACAGTTTAATAGTTGTTACAGTTAACAGAAGCTACAAGCACTTCAACTTAGGAGCCTTTTCTTAAAAATCAAAACCCAATTTAGTGTTCTACACAAAGTATATAAGCAACTAGTTTTACCAACTACCTTTGCCAGTGCTCCATGTGTAGTTAAAAAAAAGTCAACTTCCCTTGTAGTTAGATTCACCCTGATACCTCTCTAAAATCCAAGATATTCACTGAAGCCAACAACTCATCAGGCAAAGCATTTCAAACGCAGCTTCCATGCTTTGAATTTCTAAATTAGATATGATTTCCTCTTGCATCACTACTGCACTGAAAATACATACCCTTGCCCATTGTGCCCTCCAAATCTTCCTTCCAATCTCTCTGTCCAAAATATCTTGTTTTGCTATTAAGCTCCCTTCCTGTAAGGGCCGATATATAGTTCTCTTCCCCACCAACAATCACCACTTTGCTTCCCTCTTTCCTCAAATTGCACCAAAAATAAACAAACAAACCCTCAAGGAAGAACACACACTTTAAAAAAAATGCTGTATACATTTTAAGTAGAACCAGTATGATTTTAATACCATGATTTCCTCCATTTTACCAGGAAGTTAAACTAAGCAGTGTTCTGCATTTAAGGCAATCCAGCTGCTTTCGTTGAGGAAAAATCATTTATATGGGAGCAGTACATGGAAAAAGATATTTCTATAGGAGAAAGGATTCTACTTTTTTTTTCAGTGCTAAAAAGCAAACAAGCATGGAAATCATTTTAGACTAAACAGCTCAAGACACAGCAATAGCACAGGCATTCTTAGAAAAACAGGCACATGTAGGCAAGTAAAGTTTTCACTTGCTAAATGAAAGCATCAGAGAACTGCATTTTGCTCTGTGTTAAAAATAACAAATAACACCACCTTAAGCCACCAAGATCAGTTATAACAGTGGTTTAACACACACAAAACCATGTTATTGAAGAGGAAGGCCAAGCTATAAGTCACAGGATAAATAGCAGTTTTGCAGTTTATTCAAGTGGAAGAAGAGACTCCAACTCCTATGGATTTCAGCAGCTTATGCAACAGGTCCTGCAAAGAGAAACTGTCCAAGTCACAAACAGCAAGGTAATATTTTGCTACCTAATTGCCACAAATGCCTGTGAGGAAATCTCTAATGTAAAACAGAGAACAAGTATAATAATCTCCCTTTCTCATTTCAAAAGTATCATGAAAGAAACAATAAATAAAAAATACTGAAGAAAACTAGATTGTTTCCAGATGTTATCATAAAATACTACAGCTGTTTGTTATTGTAGCAAACGATCAGTTGTACTTTTTCAGAGATTGTAACACAGTGTGGCTATTGTAACCTACAAACAAACTTGGCAGTCCTCACAGAAAAAGACTAAAATTTTATTTAATTGGTAAGCTTAATTTTTTTAGTTCTTTTGGTAGGTTGTTTTCTCTCTTAGGGGACAGAAAGATTGTTATTTCAACAGTTCAACATTCAGTTTTCTATTATACTCAATGCTTTGAAAAATGTAGTAGATAAAAGGTATTAAAGTGTATTAAAGTGGTTCTTACAGTAATCAAGGTATAAACTGCCCAAGAAACTCCATATTTGTTATTGAATAGAGCTTGCTGAGTACAGCAATACCTCAAATCAAAAGTGGATAATACAGCATCTTTTCCCAAGTCAACAAGCGTGTGGCTTTGTCCATCTACAAGCTTTTAAATTAGTACTCTGCACAAACCAATCCAAAATTTTCATAAAGCCTGAAATATACAAGCGCATAGAACTGGTATACCTACACAGAAACAAAGAACTTTTGAATACAAGTGTTTCTATTGCAGTTTTATTCCTTGACAGCTAGAGAAAAAGCAAAAGAACAGTTGTATGCCCACAGAAAATCTCCACACAATATGAATTATTCCAAGCCATTTTGTTTTATTTCTAACGCAAACACACTAATATGCTTTCCCTTTTACCTATGTTCCTCTCTTCCAGAATTAACATACAGATTTATGGGCCAGAAACAGTTTCTGTACTTTTTTCTTAGCTACCAAGAAAATCACTAATTTCTTTCAAAAAATTAGTACCTAGTTTAGCATCTTCCAGAGAGATTCTATAAACTTGAGAAGAGCCACTACATGCATAGGTAACTTCTGCCCATTGTCATGGCAGTCAACCTGGAAACTGATAACAAGTAGCAGAGATTTTTTTTTTTAATCATTCTTTAGATGGAGTTAAAGAGCAAGAAAAATCAACTGGAGAGAAAGGCATAACTAAAAAACAGAGTTTATTAATAGAGTTATATGCATATATATCAGATGCTTAAGGAAACAACCAGAGACAGCAAAATCGGATGGGGCACTGAAGACAGGTACTCTGAAACTTTTGAATGATGAAGCTACAAGCATCAAATGAAATTAAACTCTCTCACAAGTTGACACATTACGGGTTTGCAACAAGAAAAAAAACATCATATCTCTACCCCAACTAAGAGGGAAATAATTGCTTCATTTGGTAACAAGAACACGTTCAACCATGTTAAATATGTCAGATGATGAACCTCCTTTCCAATTGTGAGCTATTTATCTGTAGCAAAAAGAAATTATTTCCAAACAACAAACTTCAAAACATGAACAATTCAGAGACTACGATACCCAGACACACAATTACTTAACTGTCACTACCACCAAATAAACTGTATTTTTATAGCCTACTTTTACCAAACCAATTAAAAAGCTTAATTTAAAGATTAAACACCAGTCACATACTAAATTAGGTCAAAAAACCTAGCTTGGGATTCTATTAATTAAGTCTATTGAACAAACCCCAAGGTGAATCTTACAGTCTGCCTGCGACATCACATCTGCAGAATTCATTATTAACTTGCTATTCTCACTGTTCCAGTCAGAAGTCTAAAGGCACTTCCTTTTTTTTTGTGGCAACTCTATAGACTTGATATTTTTGTATCATTAGCATGTATCAGAGCCAATATTATAGCAGAATTTACTCCACCACAGGTCTCATATTTTAACAAATATAGTGAACTAACTTTATTTTAGGCTTTTAACTTAATGTTCTAGGCAAATTTGTTGCATTTTCGGCTCCAGTCCACCACTTCACACTGTAAATTGTAATTTTAAAATGACTGTAAAACACTAAACAAGACAAGCATTTTGTCCAGCATGACTGCCTGAGCTGCGTACTCCAAGAGATGGGACAGAGAAACAGCATACAAACAGAATACTTACATGATTATACCTCTACCTGTTTTCATCGATCAGTAGTTTAATCACATTACAGAAGTTCTCCTTCAGAATCCCCAGATTATATCAAATTATTTTATTAATCCTTATACATCTATCTGAACCTTAGAAAAATAGCTACTACGATTCCTAAGATATATGCAATTCTTTTTAGTGTTCTCTGCCAAAAAAGATTTGTGTAGTCTCAGACTACACTCACTTTTAGATTCCTCACTTTTTAGCCTTAGAAGTTTAAAGAAGAAATTTTAAAAGTTACTCATCTGTGGTAAACTTGTTTTTTCCCCAAACAAGTATCATCAGCTTGACCAAATCCAGTATTCCCTCACTATTTAACTTCAGTCTCTGATGGCAATGACACCAAATCACCAAGTGTTTAGACGGCCTCTCTTAAGAGGTTTGTCTTCTCAAGTTAACCAAAAAACATATATTTAGATCTTCAGAGGTTTTAGCAAGCTAGATGATCAAAACTTAATAGTTATGCTGTGAATTTTCAGTGCTACTACTAAGTAACCTGCAAGCAGCAACAGAACTATAGAATAGAGACATCTTCCTGGGACAAGCTGGGAAGAACTTGAGTAGCATATTGGTAACAGACCTATTCACTGAGAAGAAAACTACAAGGTCAGCAGGAGCACGAAGAGTAAGAGCAACAACTCTGAGGAAGAATCATGTAAATGTACTTCCTTTGTTCTCAGGTGCCTCCCTGGACACCCACGGAGCCCCATTGTCAAAGGAAAGACAATGCGTTCAATAAACCACCAGTGTTCTCAGGTACATACACAGAGATCACCACTCCCAAACAGCTGCTGGGCTATTCAATATACATGGCAATACGAAGGCACAAAAGATCTGGAAAATTGTAGAAATGAAACAGCAGCAAAAGATGCAACGTGTTCATACATGAGAGAAGGAACAAAAGAAAAACTAACAACAAAAGGCGGCTGCAATAGAAATCCAACATAACACAGATTTATATCCAAGTAGAAAGCAGTTAAACTCTTGGATAATCTTCAAGCTAAATATTTTCAAAAAAATTCATGTACTACAATATGAAAGGAAACAATACCATTCTATACCATTTGGCTTAGGCACATGCAACACACCTCATCCACAAACACCAGGAACTTATAAATAAAACACTATCTTCAGGTTTCCATTTTGGTGCCTTTCCACTCTGCCCCTTCAACTTTCCAATTCCACATTTAAATTGAACTACTTGGAACTTGTGTTGGCATTTTAATCACATCTTAAATAAGGCAGTCATATTCTCACAGAGCAGTGTTGCCATGCCAATGTTAACATGCCTAAAAATAAGTTAGTTTAAAATACATGTAAATGACTGTCACGGAGCTACCACCCTGCAAGTGTTATTTCAATGGTATCAACATTCTAATGGAGGATTAAGTGGGATAGGAACAAGTAGTTGCCTTTTTTTTAATCTTTAAAAGTTAATTTTACCATCATAGCATTTATTGTCTCCATGTTTCTCCCCATCCTTTTCTCATTTCAATAATCAATAAAGCCCAAGAAGCAAGATCAGGTGTGCAATCTATAACCAAGGCACAACTGAATCAACAACCTGAGAGGCAAACTACTTAGTAAGTCACAAGTTGACATGAATAGGGTTGCACATACACCCAAGTATTTTTCAGAACTGGAATGACACATTTCTCCATTATCAACTGAAAAGCCATAAAATGATCTCTTAGGAGGGATGTCAAGGCAGAACACTGATTATCAGAGCAGGAAATGATTTAAGAGTTCAGCTGAAGAACTGAATTGATATGCAATTACAATACGCACTTGACTCGTGAAACCACATATAAAAATATAAGAACGCACCTTTTTATGAAGATTATTTGAAGTGGTTTTTACTTCAGAAACTTGTGGCTTCTTTTATGACACACTTGAGAAAACAGAGAAGCCTAAAACAGGATCTTTTTATCTTAAAATCCTCCTAAAGAAGAATTTTCACCCAATATCTTTAAAGCTGTGAAAAAGGAACAGTCTCCCACAACATGCTTCTTGAACATTGCTGGAAAGCACTGGAAGAATTCATATTCGTATCCAAATGAAAATATCATACACAAAGTACACAGAAGAGGTGTAGTTTAAGTAGCAGATGCACAGAAAAAGAATAGAAAACATTAAAAGCAGAAGACAAATCTGAAGTATACAAGCTATAGGTTCTCACTTGTTAATGTTAGCCAAAATCTCTTTTGACAAAAATTCCTTTCAGAAATGCCAAAAGGGTGAGATTCCAGGAGCTGTGGGATTCAAGGAACTAAAATAAATGTTAAAAAATATCAAGGTACACAATAAGAGAAAGGTACATGTTTGATCTCCCTATAGACAGCATCTATCATCTCCAAGATGATAAAAGGCAATGGAAGCAGATACCATTCAACCTGGGAATGGACAACAGATAGGAAACTGCTCAGATAGGAAATGCTCTGCATTCTCCTGCAGGAAATTACCTCAACTGGTTCACATTTGCCACCTAAGTTAAATGCTGATCATGCTCAACATTAACTCATTCAAATTTCTCACCACCACCACAATGGTATCAAAAGCACAAACTTTCTTGCTAGGCTGAGCCAGAAAGAGTACAAAGCAAGACAGATTTGGCCAGCAGAAATTCAAAACAGACAGAAGGTATTAAACATGGAGATGGTGAGATAAGACACTTCCCTTTTTTATCAATCCTGAGACGGAGAACATTCAGCTAGCCACCTATAACAGAGTGTGCAAAAACTCTAACATCTACACAGTGTAATACTAATGACTTACGAAAAACATCCTTCTGTGCTCACATTTTGTCCCCTCTTATGCCTAAAGAGTAAAAGACTTGAGTCAAGGCCTTATTTACAAAATGATCTCCAGAGGTCCAGTGAGTTCACAAACCAAAATAAAGCATTAGCTTTATTACACACAGATAAATATGAAGTACTGCACTGTACTTTTGTTTAAGTTTCTCATTACTTCTTTCACAAGTGCTTACAATAAATGCTGTGTACAAGTCACATATACACAAATTCACTGAGTTTAAGAAACATACAAAGACTGCTTATGGCACCAAAGCTGACAGAACCCACTGCTTTTACAGGCCCTAATTTTATTTTGACCATGAGACTCAAGAACAAAGCATACAAGGAAACAGCAAGCCAGCTTTTCTTTTTGGTTAAGTAACAGTATAAATAAACCACTATGTTCTGGGGTTTTTTTCTGCCCTGAGCTAAAGCTTCACCTGGTTTTTGCTTTGATGGTGGTCAGTGGATCTTTGATTTCTTCATTACAAAGCTGAGGTGGAAGAACATCCACTCCTCCAAATGCCATCCAAAGTGGAGTAGGGCAGATTATCCTCAACTGTTCTAATGTTACCTCCTAGACTTCACTGAAGATAGCTTCTCTATTTGATATCATACCTTAAAACAGAAAAGCTTACCTAGAGCAAATAAGTACATTCCTGAATATTCTAAGAATGCATTTAATTTAATTAAAACTATGTAGTGTCAGCTTTCCTTTAACAGAAGCCGCTACTAAGCAACTCCTTCCTTAACTGTTACAATCAGATACTGAACTTGCAACATCCTCAGAAGAGAGGCACATAACTGTTTAATGTACTCTCATTACACAGCCATAGCTATCCAAGCAGCATTAGTCCTTATTTCCTAATTCCTAAAATTACATCAACATATCTAACACATTCACTAATATGACTGACACTTAGGCCATCAAACAATTGAAAAGTACAAAGAACAGCCACCTCACACAGGCAGAATACATCTATGCTAAAAAAGAAAAGAATAGCATTTGATTCTCTGTAAGGCAGAGACAGGCTTCTGCAATACATCTACGCTGGTGCTCTGGATTCTGGCCTGAAGCAAAAGCCTCTGGGGAGGACATATATCTGCCAGCGCTCTAGAGGAAAACTCTCAATTTCACTGCTTCTTCCCAATATTGACAACCATGGGCACCCGTTTCACTTTACCTTTCATATATCTGAAATTAATACTGATCACTGACATATTGATTACAAACTGACATTCATACTATATTACTAACAACTGACAGACTGCACGTTAAGAAATCATTAATGACAACACAGCGTGAAATTCAGAGATATGAAATATGTATTAGACTGGTATCTTTTTTTCTTTTTGTGTGTTGGTTTTTAAGTGCGTACACATAAGAGCGCAATGAACAAAAGGAAAAAAATTACTCACACCGAGAACCAAAAACTATGACAGAAGCCAATCCAAAGAGCCAAGATTACAAGGCTGTCCATTAAATTCTACTGTCCCCTTAAAAAAAAAAATCCTTCAAAAGTACATAAGCATTTGATCAGCATAAAAGGATCAAAATAATCGCTGTACCAAGCTAACAGCAACATACCCATCCAAGAAACATTGCCTTTACTTCTTTGTATGACTACTGTAGGTCACTTCGGCAGTTTTTATATAAGATTACTGTGCTTTAGAACAGTATTTCTAGAAGGCAGTAATGTAACACTGAATATTTTGAGGAGGTCAAGTAATATGATACATAGCTTCTCCCTCCAGGTCAGTGGGGTTCAAGTCTTGCTAATGTCAGTAGTGACCAAAAGGTGTTGACATCAGACAGCTGTTCTGTGACCTCGGAGGAATGGGCTTGTATTCTCAGTCCAGTTTTTCCTGGACAGGTATCCCTACCTTCAAGTACAACCAAATCTTCACTGTGGCTGTCAAGTCTCAGGAGTAAGGAGCAACTTTCTCCATCTTCAAGGAGAATTGGACCTTTTAAGTGGAGTAAAATTAAGGTACTTGTCCAGGTCAAGGCTGCATTGCAGGACTAACAACAGAGCAAGGAATTTAATTCTATCAACTCAGCCTTTTCTGCAGCACTATCTTATTTTCAGACAACAAAACTGTTCAAATCATTGTTCCTCTACAGAACAAATAGCATTCACAGACTAAAGGTGGATCATCTAATTTGCATCTTAATATATGTACTACCTTAAGGAACAAAAGCAAATCAGAAATGTCTCACTGCTGCTGGAACTACATCCTTTGGTTTCACACACAGGACCCTCTTTCCCTTTAACTCCAGAAAATACTGTACTGTTACCTTTATTAAGAGTTTATTAGCTTCTAAAGAAGCTACACTACACATGGACTTTAATTTCTTCTTTATGCTGCTCACTGCACAATTTCAGAGCTGTTTGCATTTAAATTTCACTCCATAAAGTACCAAACATAAATGTGCAAGATTTATATAAGGCCAAGATCTCTAAGAATTAAGGGCTCCTGAGACATTTTCCCCTTCTTACCTGAAAATTATGTTTTACTTCTGATTGAAATTAGTTCAAGCATAACTTAAGAAGGTTCAATATGCAGTAGAAAACAAATTCTCATCTGGAGAAACATCCCACTCAATGGTATATTTGATTCTTTCAAACAAAAAAGAGAGGGTGGGAAGCCCACCATCACCCACCTAACAGGCTGCTTAGGCTCATAAGCGCTGTGCATAAAACTGCTGGGGCTGTGACCTCCCCAAACTTACTCCATTAAGAGCTGCATAACTGTGCTTAGCCAGGATTTTCAGAATCAGTCCATGGCTGTAGTTAGGAGACATCTCTTGTCCTGTACCAGCAAAGTGACAGGGTTTGGGTTTTGAGGATTTTTTTTCTGTTTAGCCTAATAGATGTGATATTTTAACTTTAAAAAAGTTTTTTTTTTTTTTCACAGATTAAAACTCACCCAGCTCACCCTTTTGTTTTCCTCCCTAAAGTATCAATATACATCCATGTCTGCTTGCTTACAGACTATTGATACTTTAATAATTATGTAGCATTTTTAACATTGCTAGCTTGTGTCAGTTGCTCATCTAAAGAAGACAGTAATATTGCCCTATAGAAAAGAAACAACAGTTCTGGCTACTGAATGCACTCAGAACACAACCTCTTCTATTGTTATTACTAGTTCTTTTCTTGCTGGATATCCTACAATAAAAAAGCAAATACAGAAAGGTAGCGTGACTACAACGTAGTAAAGAATAGTCCTATGAAGAGACATTTTACTTCGCATTACTCCCTACAGGTGTTGTTTTGAAGACTTTAACAGGATTTCAATATTTAAGGAAGAACTGGTTTAAAAAAACTTCATGTTTTCTGGGAAGTACTTATATGTAGAGACAACAGTTGCCAGGTGAGCTGAGTAAGCGCACACCTAAGTAGCATATAGGCTGTGATTTGATCTTTCCTTCAATTTAACTCAAGAAAACTGATTTCTATTGTAGTTACATTATAAGATCTAACAATACATACTGTTAACATTCCTAAGAAATTATGTTTTAAGATTATATACATCAGCAGGTAAGCAATTACTCATAACACACAAGATAAATTGAAAACACTAAAGGTTTTATACTAGAGCTAGATATTAGGTCAAATGCTGTGGCAGTTCTTACTCAGGCTGAATACCCTCATAAGGCAAAGGAAGTTCTGCCACAGCAAAGATGGGCCATTTGATCATTTTCAGGACAAGGCCAGATCAAAAAATAAAAGTCACCCAAGCTCACTATTCAAGAAAAATCTTTTCAACTTGATAGTCATTTTATACACCTGCAGGAGAGAAGCTTCATCTAAAACCAGCTGTTGAGGCTTCTGTAGCCTACTCTTAGCGAGATAATAATGGATGACTACTTAAATGAGCAATAAATATCCCAGATATTAGGAATACGGCTAGATGTTTTCTATGTCTTAAAAAAAAAAAAATGATTTCTATCTTCATTCTTACAACATCTGAAAACCTATATTTTTTTCTTTCCAAAGGAAAATGCAAAGAGGGAAGGCATACTAAGACAAATATAAATATAAGCACACAAATATAACTAATAAGCTTTTCCAAGTAATCTTTACATTGAGTGCCTAGTTTTGGCATATGCTCATGTAGATACAAAAAGCATACATATTCCAAGGCCATTTTTGTTTTGTAGATTCTGGAAAGACACATGATGAACCTGGGATTTGCATCTTCCATCATAAAAAAAAAAATCTATATTTGAATATTGGTTACAAGCTAACCTGATGAAATAGCTTGGTACACTCAGGTACAAGTTATATGGAGAGAGCAGAAAGAGGAAAAACAAGCAGTCCTACACCTATCTCCTATTCACTGAGAAACACTGAAGTACAATTTCAATCAGACATTACCCAAATAATAAAGACCTCGTTTTTTACCTCGAGGCACAACGTGTCGTTAATCTAAACCAAAAGCTGTTCACTGGGCTGGAGCCCACGGCCTGGGCGTACCTGGCAAAGCGGGGAGGCGATAGGGGTTCGCGGCCGGGCCGCGCACGCCCGCGCCCAGGGCAGGTACAGCGCGCGCCTGCCGGGTAACTTCAGAGCGACCGGGACACAGGGCAAGGAGGCGGCGGCGGCGAGGGCGGGGGAAGCGGCGCTCGCCGCCCGGCCCCACGCTGCTTGCGCAGCTCAGGCGGGCCCAGCTGCCGCGCACGGCCGTGGCGCTCGGCTCCGCAGCGCAGGGGAGCCCCGGCTGGCGGCGCGGGGAGGTTTCCCTGCATCCTGGTGCATGCGGGGAGTCTAGGGCAGCGACAAGCCGCAGCGCAGGCGATGGGGGGAGCGCAGCCCTGGGGAGGAGGAGGAAGGGGGGGGATGCCCCAAGGCGCAGCCAGGCTGGGGGAGGGGGCCGAGCCCTGCCCCCCTCTCTCTCCGGCACTTGGGCGCGCGAGGAAGCTGGGGCTCCCCCTCTCTCTCAAGTGAGCCCTGTGCAGCCTTCAAGGAGGCCGGGGGAGGGGGAGGAGGAGGAGGAGGAGGAGGGGAAATGCTGCAATGTAGCACCAGGCAGGCGGGGAAGGAGCAAACCCGCCCGCCGGGGCCTCGGCGCGAGCCCCCGCGCCGCGCTGCCAACCGCCGCCAAGGGCCCCGCAGCCTCCAACCGCCACCAACGGCCCTGCAAGAGCCTTCAACAGCCGCGGCGCGAGCTGCCGCCAACGGCCCCGCAGAGCCTCCAACCGCCGCACCGCGCTGCCAACCGCCGCCAACGGCTCCGCAGAGCCTCCAACCGCCGCCAACGGTCCCGCAGAGCCTCCAACCATCGCGGCGCGAGCCGCCGCCAACGGCCGCCGGGAATCCCGCAGCCCGGCGGTACCCGCCGAGGCGGGGGCAGGAGAAGGAAAGGCAAAGGGCAGCGGCGACACCCACCTTTCACCACCCTGTCCGTCGTCGATAACTTGGGATCAATGGCCTTGTGCTCCGACATGTCCGGCGGCCGGGGAGGCGGCAGGGCTCTCCCTCGCGCAGGGCAGGCACGGCGCTGAGGCGGCGGCGGCCGCTGCTGCAGTCCGGGGCTCCGGCTCCTCCGCCCTGGCCAAAGTTACCGTGTCCCGCTGCCGTTCGCTCTGCCGCGCTCTGCTTTCCTCCTTCTTCTTCGTCTTCCTCCACCCCCGTCCTCCTCCAGTTAATTATTTCTTGCTTTCAATCACGCCACTAGGTTGTTTCGAATCGCTCGCTTTCCCCTCCAGCAATAAAAAAAACAACAACGACGTCGACAAACAGCTGTTAAAAAAGCGGTGGCGATAAAAAAAAAATAAAAAATAAAAAATAAACGCCGGAGCAGTCAGCCACCACCAGGCTGCAAGCGCAGCAGCTCTGCGCTTCCTTCCTCCGCGGCGCAGCGCCGGCTGCTCCGGCTCCTCCTCGCGGCCGCCGCACTGGCCCAGGCTCCGTCCCGCCTCCCCGCCGCGGGCTCTGCTCTGCTCTGCTCTGCTCTCCTCGCCTCTCGCCTCCCCTCGCTCGCAGCGGCACCAGCCCCGGCCCCGCCGCGCTGCACACGCTCCGCTCCGCGGCGCAGCCCCCTCCTCGCGCCGCCGCCCGGGCCCGCCCTCGCCGCGCGCCGCCCCCTTCCCGACGCACCATTGGCTGCCGCCGAGCTGCCAATCACTGTCAGCTAGCGGTCCCCCTCTCCCCCCCCAGCTG
This sequence comes from Nothoprocta pentlandii, assembly GCA_013398315.1. NCBI lineage: Eukaryota > Metazoa > Chordata > Aves > Tinamiformes > Tinamidae > Nothoprocta > Nothoprocta pentlandii. The sequence continues at coordinate 484,715 of VZSG01000337.1, forward strand.
GGGGCTGCGCCCTGGGGCTCCCCTGGCGCCGCGAAGACAGAGGAGGCGACCCGGGCCTCCCCCCGACCAAAATAAAAAATAATCTGCGTAAATAACGTCCCCGGGCTAGAGGGGGCCCCCTCCCTCCTCGCGGGAGGCGCTCAGTGCGCAAGGCGGGGTGCGGGGGGGAGCGCAGGGGGTCCCCCCGCCCGGGGCATGTTTGCACACCAGGAGCTCGCGAGGTTGCAGCCGTCCCTGCTTCGTGGCTGGTTTCCAGAACAAGGCCGAGCTGCTCCAGCTCAATTTAGCACCACGAGAGCTTCGTTTAAGGGGCACGGGGCACCTGTGTGTGCGGCCAGGGCTGCTGAGCAGCGCCAGTGCAGACAGTAGCAAATCACAGCACCTCACCCAGCTCTCCACGTCCCTGTGAAAGCACAGCCACGCTCTCTGCTTTGGTTTGTCTGGCGTTTTGAAGGGGCCACTTTCACCCTGGCCACCCTGGCCACTTTCACCCTGTACAGTACGGCTCAGATCTGCCATACTGTACAGCTGCGTGTCTTCAGTTTATGTGAAGGGCCCTGCCAGAACTGCCCTGTGCCCTCCACAAGCGAGCATACGAACACTAGCTCAACACTGAGATGCCTACGCACTGTGGTAATGCAAAGACATAGAATAAAGCTAGTGCTCAAGCAGCGTGTCCAAAAATACTCCACAGCCAACATCTAAGTATGTCCAAGACTCCTTGTATCCGGAATAGTTAACTGAGAGGGCAAGTGCCCTGAAGATTGAGGGCAGAATCACCCCTCATCCGTGCTGCTGGGGAGCACTGTTCGGCGCACTGGCTGCTTGGACAGGGGAGGAGAAGCAACACGAAAGGAATGCGGCGTGGCCGGTCACTGCAGGTTATTGCGGGCGCCTTGTGGGCCACGGCCTCATGAGACGTGAGGACCGGTTCGGATCGGCTCTCGGGCGACCGGGGCTGCCCACGTGAGTCGCGGGCACTGCTGGTGCTGGCAGGCTGCGCTCACAGGGATGCTGGCCCTCTCCAGCTTGCGCTTGCTTCCCCCACTAGGCACAGAGCAAGGAGGAATGATTACTGTCGCTGCTATGTCAGGACATTCAGTGTCATAATTCCAGCATGTCTGTAGTAATTCTGATTCCCTTAGGAAAAGATTCCTTAGGATCTTTTTAATAACAATAAAAAAAATCTTCCTTTGCATCTAAATTTTTAGTCATAAAGCACTAACCAGATTAGATAGTTCTTTCGTTTCATCTTATGGAGAGTCTTCATTATGCATCATGTCTTTCTTTCCAAAGTAAAAACTCCATTTCAGCTATCTCTTCTTTTTTTTTTTTTTTTAGAAAGTTTTGAAATATCTCTTTTTAAGACAAAAGTGAGTACAAATTCCATGTATCACCCCACTTTTGCATGATATGCTACAGCCAACATTCACATCACAGGTAAAAGACCTCATGTCATGTGAAGATCCTCTGTCATGAGGTGGTACAATCCTAACCTTGAGGTTGTTTTAGGAGCATTTGCAAATTCCTTGTCCTTGCTGTGCGGAGGGGAAAGGGAAGAGTATCTCAGACTTCCCCCTCCTCTTGTTTCTTACACGGATGATAAAATAGAAAATAATCTTTAGCTAACAGTAAAAGGTTGTACAGTAACTATTCCTTATTACTAAAATCTGCCCTTTTCTCTGAAAAGGTGGCCTGAGAGCTTTTTCTCACAAAGATCTCCTTTTCCCATACAGCAATTTCTTTTGCATGGGCTCTGAGTCCTGCTAGATCCCCTTCCACACATACATAACAGTAGCTGGAGAACACAAGGGCCAAATCTTGGAAAGGAAAGAGCAGTGTGTGGATTTCTGGGAAAAAGGAACACATTTGACTTCCTGAATCTTAAGTCCTTAGTAGCATCATCTGTCATTTCATCTCCTGGTAGAACGTGTTCTACCATGATAAACTTGAAGCTCTGATCTTCTGAAGATCAGTCGCTTCTGACCACAGATACGGGGGAACGGGTCTATGTGAGCTGGAGGCTTATGGGAGATAGTGAGAGATTTGTTTCAAGTTCCCCACCTTTTTGCTTCAGACGAGTGATTTCTTTCCATTTTTAGCTAAAATATGACTTTTCTCTCTCTCTNTTTTTTTTTTTTTTTTTTTTTTTTTTAAGCATTCAGCACCCATCTGAAACGGATACTGGTGGATACTGGAGGAATAAATGCCCATACAATGAGAATACGGTCATTTTAAGTCAGATTTTCATAAAGACATGTAGCCTAGCAGACTCCAAGTTTTACCATAGGTCCTCAAAAAAAGAGTGATCAAGTTGTCTGGACTTTATTTCAGTGGCAAGATGAGGAATATTCTCTAGAAATGTAATTATATGTTTGCACAATGACTCAACCAATTAAATATTGTTTAAAAGTATTGATTATATGAAATTGTATTTTGAATATTAATCATTATTTTTAGAGGGAAAATTGCTGTAATTACAAGGAGGCTGTGCTGTGGGCTGTTAGTCTCTGGAAGTCCTGGCTCCACGCAAAATGAAAATAACTTGACAGTATCTTAGAAATAAAGGCGAGTTTGAGAGTGCTCTTGAGCATTATGATGGCTGCATGGGATATATGTGCAATGAGGTTAGTCTGGATATTGGTGCTGTCTTAGCTGATTATTTCTCTTTTTTTCTTTAAATAGAGCCTTGCAATTATTTCAGTTTACTCCCTTTTAAAACAAGAGTTAACAAGGCTTCTTAACATCTGTGTATCTAAGTTTACTGCATAGGCCATAATGTCTACATAGTTGTCTATAAGATTAAGGCTGCCATGTATTATACTATGTCAACAGTGCTTCCTCAGGAGACGCTCAGTAATAGAACAGACAGTCTATTACAGGCCAAGATTGAAATTTGCAGTGCTGACCACAAGCACCTGAAACTTCCAAAAGATCTAAATTCACCTTCATCAGACAAAAACGCTAAATCTGATAGCAGGTGAAGGCAAACAGAATTGTGAACACCTCTTTGAATCATCAGAAGTGCTGTACATGAATCCTGGAAAGTTTATGAGCTCTGCACGTGCCATTTGGTTCCCCTGTATCCAGAGCCTGAGAGAGGAAATTTGCTCCAGTGCAGGCAGCGTATGCAAAGGACCATACAACACCCATCTAAATTGCCCTGGAAGGATCAAGGGGCATCCAGTCATCTGGATTTTCCCGACAAAAGGTTTCCCACACTTGTTCTACCTCAGTACACAAGAGGGAGCTAGATAGAGAGCCTGTAGCAAATAATAGTTCCCTGGGTCATTTGAGCACTTTCTGCCTACACTTGCAAAGGGATAGAAAGTTCAAATGGGAAAGCATAGCCACATAATCCATCACCAACTGTGTTCTCCCACTTCCCCATGTGAGGTCTTCCTGCATCTGCTGCAGGCACTTGACCTGCTGCACGGTCAGCCTCTTGGGAGTTTTGCATGTTTTTCCCTTGCACGCATCTGTTTGGCATTTGGCTCAGCTATTTATATAGGTTCTGGATTTGATCCTGAAGCTTTTAGCAGAATTTATATACACTGTTAATGATACTATGTTCGGTTTAGAAAACAAAGACAAATAGATAATTCTGCAGGGAGTCATGGAGAGGATGATACCAAAATGGCTTGTGTTCATATAGAATGAAAGCAATAGCATCAGGAATGCCAGGGAGGAAATGTAACTTAACTCTGAATTCCCAGATCTTGAATCAATACGGCAAACAGTAACAAATGGTGCCAGGCACAATAATACAGAGCTTGAATGACATTTAAAAGGAGTCAATGGATAGGTTACTCCTTCATAGTCGATATTTGAAAAGTACACAAGTGAAAGAAAAGAAATCCTTGCACGTTAGGAAAAATTATACCCTTTGCCAAAAGACTGGCCTGCTTATGATAAGTTTCAGTACAAGTTAAGCATAATTGTGGTCACCCAAGTCTGTGCAGGAGTATCTGCATTTGGATTAAGATGCTGGCACAAAACTGATACATGATTCCTGTCTGTACCGCCAAAGAGCATGCAGACTCATGAGCAATCATGCAAAGGGCTTCCACATCCACCCCCTTTCCAATACCACTGAGAAATCAGGTACTGCAGGTTGCTTATGCTGCAGTTTCAGAGCTCCTCAGAGACAAGTATTTTCACCGAACTACCTAGCCTAGTAGGGCTACCTACCAGGCCTAAAGGTGAAGGGCAGCTTAGAATTAAAGTTTGGGGTCAAGTACTGAAGCCAACAGAAGAAGTCAAGCCATCAGCGCCGCAAAGAGTCATACTAAACCGAATAGCACAGCCAGGACACCACAGAGACGCAAGTTTGGAAACCAAAGAGCCCCTTTCATAAGGTGAGTCAGGGCTAGAACAAGGTGAGACGCAGGAACCTAACACAAAGGAGCCAGGATCCAGAGATCAAGACTAAGCAAACAAGAATGAAAAGCAAAAGAGAGCAGCAAAGCCACAGCCAAACACCAGAGCAGACTGCCAAGAGCAACTGGTGGTGTTGCCTGACACATCTGCTATTAGGGGAAGTTGGCCAAGCCTTAACTCCTGCACAGCTGGCCCATGAACCCCATTGCCAAGGGGCCCTATTGCATCCAGCTGCAGGGCCAGCCGCCCAGGCAAAGGCCAACAGCGTGGACAAATTTGTAGCAGTTTAAAAGTGGACCTGGGGGAGCAGCTTGTCCCTATAAATTTACTGGTGCAAGTTGCAGGTTTAATTCAGACGGCGTATTCAGTAGAGCTTCGCCACGCTGGTGGGGGGGCATCTGCTCTGCTTTATCTGCACCTAAAAGTGTCCAGAATGAGAACTTTAATTAAACACTGCGAACTCACGCGGCGGAAAGGCCTTAATGCAGAAGGGAGGGGTGTATTTAAGGCAGGCAGCAGTGCCAAGGGCTCTCAAAAGCAGAAAGGTGTCCCCTCATCTCCCTCTGCTGCTGCGCACAACCCCAGGCCTCTCTGCCACGCTGGTGGGGGGCATCTGCTTTGCTTTGCCTGCACCAGGAAGCCACAAAACAGCATGGAAGGGCCCGTGCGAGCAGCTTCCAGCATCGCCCCATTCGCAAGATGCTGGCAGTGGCTTAAAACCACAGTCCTGCTATCAAGAATTAGTCATTTGCTCCCAGAGAGTTCATCCTACAGCCTTCGCTTCTTAATTAGACACTGCTCTTAATGGGAAACTACAGAATACAGCATTGCACAATTGGGCTTTGTGATATTATCCCAGTGAATATGGAAGTCTTTCAGCAAATATAAATCAGAAAAGCAGTAGAAGGAAAACTTCTCTCGTTTAAGATGTTCTCTCAGTAGCAACCACTATGACAGACAGAGGCCTGTTCACAGAGGAAGGACCAATATTAGCAGGAAATAAGAATAGAAAAAAAAATGATGATTTTTTCATTGTAACTACTTATGACATAGGTAAATTAGCTCTGATGTTGTATTAAAAACTACCAGTGATAGGAGCAGCTGAAGAGCCTCTGAAGTAAAACGAGATGCTCAATACCTTTAATACTCAGAATGCTTTTCTGCCTCCACTTTTAGGAGCAGAGCTGTTGTCAGAGACACAAGAACAGAGAGGCACATGTTCATTTGTTTTTGAAAGAGTGCAGCCTTCTTTGTTTTCATAAAACACCATGAATTAGTATGTATTCTGATGCCTTTATAACTATAAAGGAGCACAGATGAAATCCCTGCTACTTTAAAAGTAACGTGTGGAGCACAGCCTGGAAGAAATGATTTATTCAAGTGCCATCAGTGCTATCCAAGGGCTCAGCGGTAACAAACAGACCATAGCTAGCATTAGGGGTGAGATGATTAATCAAAATAAGTTAATATGCAAGGAACAAACACTGTAAAGTTTAATTTAATTGCCAAAACCTCAGACTATTAGGTGTTCTGTGATGTATTATTTAAAGTAGCAGAGTGACTATGAAATGGAGCAATGGCCGGGAATGTGTTTTCTGGCCTGATCCCCTGGGCTGTCTTTTCCCAGGAACTTTGTAATGGTGGAAAGGACAGAACAACCTGATCTCTGAGTGTGTGTCTGTAAAATGTTCAAATATTTACAAAGCAAAACATTGAAACCTGTAGATTACCATACAGTTTAAGGAGCTCTAATGAATATAACTGCTATATCGAATTGAACATAACCAACTTTTTCAGGTTGGTTTAGTGTTAACATTATACAATAAAAAATTAATAATAAAAAAAACCTTAAATTAATTTTCAGTCAGATTGACCATAATTTATGCATTGAGGATTAAGATTCTCCCTTCCCCCAAGGTTTTAAATTTCTGTAGGGTACAAAAGTGCTTTACAATGCTCCTAAGTTACACTTAGGCTCCCTTAAAATCCATTTGATATTCCCGGGGTGATGAAGAGCAGCTCTTGTGTAAGGAAGAACCATATTTCTAAATGACCAGAAACCTTCTCAGCCAATGTTGCAAGCTCACGGCTGCAGCTCCCTGGCAGTCCCTGCCAGCTGCAGAAGGCTTCGCTGCAGGGTAGCTTGCAGGAGCAGGTATTAATGCCCTCAGAAAGCAACAGAAAAACAACCGCCCAACATCTTCCTCCCCTGCATACACCTATATCATTTTAAAACATCAACTTCAGGCATGCCAGAGAACATCCTTTCAATCAAATTTTAATCAAATTGCTTTTCAGCTTCTCAAGTTTTATATAAGAATCACATGAACTGCTCTCATTTTCCTCCCCCTCCCTCACTTGCCAAAAGAAAGTTGCAGTGCTCTGTGCTTGCTCAAAGAATGGCATTCAGCACAGCAACACACACATAAATCTTTCCCAAATTGCTAAAAAATGTTACACAGAGGCTGGTGCAGCTCTATACGATTACAATCAAGTGCATAGGGCTGCAGAATGCAGCTGAAAAACACTTGGATAATATATTTTCCTTTTAAAAAATCCTTACTGGTAGAGGGCACATCCATTCTATAAATACATGTGCCCTACTGGATGGTGCACTTTCATCATTTTGACTCTAATGGTTTGTGAAAATAATTTAGACCATAAGTAAAGAGCAGACATTAACATTATTCAAAACTGAGAAGTAGCTTACTGAATGTAAGCAAAATATCTTTCAGTTATTCTCACTATCTTAACATTGATCGTAAGCCCTAGCGCTTGTGTTAGTGGCTTTATATGACACTGTCTTCTGCCTAAGAAGGAAATATTTCTCTGACTCTCTTGGAGCTCACAGTTGCCCCAAGAGTAATGACTTCCTGCTGGTTGACTTCCAAAGGATGTTGTCAGCCTTCAGTAGTTCATCTCGGGTGAAAATCACCCTTGTGCCGAGGCCAGGCCAAGATCATATACCAAACAAGTCTCATTTAAGTCCTTAGGTAATGCTTAAGTGATATTTAAGTACCAGAAAGTAGTAGTGAATTCATCCTTATTATAAAATAGCTGTAAAGATCTGTTTGTCCCAAGTCAGAAATTAGCAAGGGCTTACTTTGGCTTTAAAGAGGAATAGGTGAGACTTTCAAAATCCAGAGGAGCTCAGGATACATATGCTCAGCTAGAGTCTCAAGAATTTTCCACTTAAATACTTCAGCTGGTAGACAGAAAAGCACAGCTACCCTAGAAAAGCATTTGGAGAAGGGAATGCTGCTACACAGCTGCACAAATACCCTGAGACCTTTCCACGTGGCAGGTGACCTGAGCAATGGATCATGACCTCGGTCAGTTCACTAAAGCATTTTCTTTTTGCCCTGTCCTGTCCAGACTTAGCTTAATGCCTTTTATTCTTGCTCCCATTTCTTCTAGGCATTGGCTCAGCTGGAAAAGAGGTCTTGTTCGTACTGGCAAGAAACAAGACAAATGGATGTTTCTAGCACTATATAATTAAAGCGGACAGCACGGTCACAGATAAAATATAGATGCAATGTAAAATATGGGAACCAGACTTACTGCCTTACTAAGGCAATTATTCACGCACACACAGCAACACAAGTATGCAGGGGAGGGGAGTCTATCAGTAATAATATTTGCCCAGATATTCACTTGCATATTCATGCACTCAGTAGGACAACATGCAGTGGGAATGATTTTTCTTAACGGGTTCATGTCCTTTCATTTTTGTGTCCACAAACTTTCCTCCTTTGTGTTCATTTCTTCCTTTCCCTCCTTTATTCAAGATTTTTAATTCCCCTCTCCCTTATTTCTGAAGTACCCGAAGCAGTATTTCAGTAAAGTTTTACAACAGCGTGTTTCCTCTTAATAACACAGACTGTACCTTGCAACATCATATACATCCAGTACATCCATATACATTCCTTTTCTTCTCTGTTTTGTTTTTTTTTTTTTTTTTTTTTTTTTTTTTTTTAGTACCTGCCTTTGCCTTTCCCATTCCTCTTCAGATTGTCTTTGTATTTGCCTTCCTCTTTTTCCTTCTCTTTCTCCTACTTTCTCTTTCTCCTCCTCTCTTCCTCTTTCCCTTCATTAGTTCTGTAACAGCTCATGGCAAGTGGCAACAGAGAGGGGTGGGGGAGGCCCTGATGGGACATTTCCCAGAGCTTCTTTGCCGGAAAGGTGCCACTTCTCAGCATTGCCCGCACACAGGCTCACAGCGCCCACAGGAACTCGCCAAAGTATTTTGCAGGGTTGTAATCTCAAATTCCATTATTGGATGTGTTCTCTAATTTCTCCCTATCAGAATATGCATTTCGGGTGTTTTCAACTTTGTCTGGCTGCTGCCTTTGAGTATCTAATTACATACATTCTCAGGTAAAATCTGATCATAGCTCACAACAGAGGTAAAGCTTAATAAATATGTTTTTCCCAAATTAAAAAAAAAAATTATAATATCATTCTAAATATATAGTCACTGCCAACAGTAACACACATCATAGCCAGCTTCCATCTGCATTGAGATTTCCCAAACTGTACAATATCACTCTTGTAACTGTGGAGCCTTGGCCATAATCAGAAAGTAGGTGGGGAGACATAGCAGCAACATGGGATAGTTGGGCAGACCAGCAGAATAAATATTAGCACATAACTGAGGAAGAAGAAGCTGCTGACCCACAAGGAACAGGCATGAGCTGTTTTATTCTGAAGTTCTACTTATTTTATAGGTCATCAGGGGAAACATACTCATTTGTATCATATGACTATATTCATATTATTTATATATAATTAATATATAATATTCATGTTGCAGGAAGATCATAAAAAGAAAATCATATTATATGAATTAATGCTAAGAAATCATGTAAACTTTCTCCTAAGATTACTCTGATTTTCAAATGAAGAAGGTTTATAATTTCCTGGAATTTAGCAATAAACACATGGTTTCTAGCCTTTCAGTTACTTTATGTTAGACATTCCGTATTCAGAAATGCAGTGCTTGGAAGCTGAACTCAGCAAAATTCAACCTGAAGACAGGACAGAACACACATTTTGAACAGTGTGGGTAATTAGCCACTGGAATCACTTGCTCTGGAATATCTCATGACACTTGGTGCTTTTAAATGAGCTCTCGATGTCTACAAAAAGATGCTGTCTGCTTCAATTGCAAAATAGTGGACTCAGTACAGGCACCATTGGCCTTATCATACAAAATGTTAGCCCGGATAATCCTATAAGCTTTAGGGACTAAGAATCTACACAGAAACATGTTCTAGAAGAAAGTACAATTTACACAAATGCTGCTACTCCATGCTATTGAAAAATTCACTTTTTCTTCTGAATATTTTAGCAATCAAATATAAAATGAGCTTTCTGTAGGTATTTGCACTAGCCAAACTGGAATATACAATGCCTAGGACAGGACGTATACAACAGGAACAGAGCTCCAAGAGCAGTCAAGGCACAATTCCCATAAGATGTGGACATTGTGTTTGCACATTTTACTCATCTATTCATATTTTAACTGTTCTCTTTAATAGCCTGAAAATGATGATGAACTTCTATCCAAAGAATCTACAACAGCTTCTCATTCTTAGGAATCATACACTTGAACACTGGATGCCACCAGCAGTATCTTACTGCCACCTCCAGTTAATTCAAAGAGTTCTCTATGACATCAGATGCCAGTAAATGGATCAGTACAACCTGCTGAGTACATGAATATTTTTTCTAACTACTCCATGTACCTGCAGGCATGCAAAATATGACATGCATGTAAACACAGATCTGATTTTCATAGAAAGTGTGAGACAAAGTCCCTACCTGATTGTTTCATGGCACTGACACAATGGGACATTACTTTTCTAGTGCTACTAGGTCTAGTTATTGCTCATTTACTTAATTTTGGCCATTTATCCATTTCCTGCCAGATGAATTTGAGCTACCCACATGGAACATTTTAGCTATAACTGGCAGTTAAAGCACACCTTATTTGGATCATTATGAAAAAAAGGCCAGGGAGGAGAAAGACTGAGTCCATTCAGTCTGCGGTTTTACCTTACCCCTCAGTTTAGTCCATTTATATCAATGAAGCTCCACACGCTTCCACAAGAGCTAAATATGTCTCCTAGTATCTTTATAATTCCTGGAACAGGCGTTGTGCAATTCAGAGCCCTCTGAGGCAGCAACAAAACAAGGTAATGTTCCCCGTCTCCCCCAAAACAGGCCTTTTGGACCAGATGTCACACTGATGTCCCCAGGAGTTCACAGAGCGCATTCCAAGAGAATAAAGGGACTAAGCTGAAGCAGATGAGGACATCATATTCCTGCCTGCACAGATCTCCTGTGGCAAGAAAGGAGTTAGTTGTTTATCATTTTGAATAACAATTTTTCCTTCAGTAATCCTGAACTTCTGATTTCCAGAATTAAGATGGAAAGTCTGGAGCTTAGTGCTTTTCAAAATGTAGTATGTGCCAGGAGCCTATTTGTCCACCTCAGAGTTATGTAAGAATAGAACAACAAGACTCCCTTCTTTTCCTTTCCCATGGCACAGCAGCCATAATTTAATTCCTGGTCTGCAATGTTTGCTCTGCGTCAATGGCTCTTCAGATGAAAAGTTTGAGATGCCATAGACCACAGAACCCCAGCCAGCTAGCTACCAGGGCTGCAAATCTTTCCTACTGTATGGCTTGCTATTACGTAGCTATAACACAAAAGAGGTTCTCAAACAGTCTTTCTTAAAAGTTGAGCTCCTGAGGCCTCAGGACTGCATGGTAGGATTCAGTCAAAGTTTCTCTCTCCCCCCAAAACCAATTTTAGCAATTTTCTACTTAAGTAGATCCAAAATTTATAGAAGAGATAAATATTTTTATTTACTTTTACTGATTTCTTCTCTCTCTTTTTTTTTCCCTCTAGTTTTTAAATCTAGAGGATCAGAGCAGTACCTAATGCAGGTGTACAAGTAAAAGGAGGCCCTTCACCCTACTTGGTGTAGGATCACAAACTAATGCAGAGGTGTCATTTGGATGTCCTCTCCTAGCAACTGTGTAGTTGCATCTTAAGCAACACAATTGGATTCAGTGAAGAGATGAACAACTGCCATAGTTTTTCAGATAAGACTTTTATGCTGATACTCTTTCTGCCGCTGTACCAAAACTCTTGTGGGGAAATCAGAGAATCACAGTAATATGTAAGTGTTGACAACTATTTATGTTAGGTCCTTCTGAATTTGTAAACAGAATATGACAAAACTAAAGCAAATGCCGAGAGGTTATTTTATACTCTGCTGAACTATATGAAGGGAGATAAAGACATTTCAGAAAAATTTCACATAGCTAGGGAAAAATACTGCTCTTTGAGACAAAACTTCAGTTTGGGATGGAGACAAACACCCTAACCTGGGTGCCATGAGAGCGTTTGTCCTTGTAACACTGCACTGCATCACATGAACTTCCTCTCTGTGTATGGCACTTCATCAGCAGAGCAAATGTAGACTGTGTGTGCATGCCTACAAGAACATGGTGCCAAGGCACTGTCCCTCTGAAGTTTTTATCTAAGATACTTGCCCCCTTTGGGGCAAGCCTTGTTTGTGGAGCCAGCACATTTCAGCTCCCATACTGGCATCTTTCACAAAAACAAACAGAAAAAGGTGTGAAAGTGCTGGCCTAGCCACGGGCAGGATGTAGCACATGGTGCAGCAGAGCAGCTAGCCACATCCTCCTTTGCTCCCTCTCTTTGGGGCTTACAGGAGTTCCCAGGAACCCACATGCAAGCAACACCAGTTTTTTATTCTGCCATTTCCAACAACATCCTGCTCTCATTCCCCTAGAAATCACCTAAGAGAGAAAAAATAAGGGAGAGGAGCCGGGTATGACAATGTGAAGAGCTCACTTACTAGAGCAATAGACAAACAGGTTTGGAGTTCACAATTAATTCAAATTAATTCAAATTCACAAGGCATTTCCGCTCCACATCCTTGTTTTAGTTTAGAAGGAGCTGATTGTGAGATTTAAGCCTTTTTGGAGGGGTTTGCTTGGCCACATTTTTATTTCTGAACATATTCTAAACCAAAGGAAGAGAGTACTTTGAAGCATCACATCCAGTTGCTCTTTGTTAATGCAGCATTTTAGCAAGTCTCAGAACAACCCAAGCTATGCTCAGACTGATTTTGCAATATCGCAGAGTGCTAAATACAGCCATAAACATATTAACATGAAAACATGAATGTCTTCACCACTTCAGTTCCTCAGATGCACACCATGTCCTTCCATCTCCAAGACATTTTGTTTCCTGGATTCTTCAAGAGCAACAGCAGATAACTGGTACAGAGGGGCAGTGACCATATAAGCCCCAACAGGTAAACACCTGCAAGGATTTTGTTGCACACTGTCATTACAAGTTATTCAATGCACCAGTGTCTTTCACTCAAGCTTGTTTAAATCAAGAGTAACTCAGCTATTCAGCCAGTATAAAAGTTCTCACAAATGAAATATCTGATGCTTTCCTCAGAGGAGGTCACAGTATTTTGTATGAGCATAAGCTGCCACTTCTGCATTCCCCACAAGAAAGCAGGCTTCCTGCTCGCTACAGGAAAAAGTTGGAAAATCCACTCATGCTAGTTAAAAAAAAAAAAAAAAAGAATCCTACAAACCTCTCCATGCATTACTGCTTAAATTATTATTTCTTCCAAGCCAATTTCATAATTTTGGACACTTGGGATTGGCAACAGTGAACAAGCTGGAAGACATCAAGTGTAAATACTAACGTCAACAAAAAATACCCTGTATATAGGATATATAGGAAACATAGGATTCTGCTGTCCACACTGGCTGTCCTCTCACTGGTATCTGGAATGCTGCTTAATGAATGCTGTTTCAGTAACCCTAGTTTTATTGCCAACATCAATACTTCTGTTCGTGGTAACATGGCACGTTATGATACATGTTATTTAGAGATGTACTGATCATAGGGAACCTGATGAAAGCTGGAAAGGCTGGGAGAACAGACCATGTTTTCTGGAAAAAAATTGTAAGACATGGAAAATTTTACTTATTTGGGCAGCTGAGCACAGCAGATGGCAGGATCTTAAGGGAAATAAACACAAAGTTTGGGATAACAAGAGTGTGTTCTAGCACTTGCCAGTGATCTCATGCAGCAGGAAAATCAGTTAGAAATTAAATAGACACTCAGTAGCTCCAGTGTTTTGTCAACAGTTTTGTAAAGAACAGGGACTTGGCAGCTATGAAGTATTGGACAGAGGAGGCTGACTGGCTTCAAGGGCCAGTGTTTGCAAAAATAATTGTCAAGATCAGATGGTATTACATACAACTTTAGCAATCAGGAGCTTTTAATGCAGATTCACCACTTGGGTACCAAAGAGCATTCAGCTATAAAACTGAACTAAATGTGCATCTGTTTCAGTACAGTCCTGGGCTAGTGAGTGCCAACTGATCAAGGAAAACACAATCAAGGGCTGTCCATGATACCTGCTACAGTAAATCATATGGTCCTAAGGATTTTTTTTGTCAATTAATATGGTTCATCAGTATACTCATTAATATGCTTCATATGGTTCATAAGAATAACTTTATAAATCCAAGGATAGAGTATGCATAAATCTATGTTATTCCATTGAAAGTCCTTGACAATTTCCATCAGATGAAGATGGACTGAAATGCTGTGCCATAGCTCACCTTTAACTTGCTCATTTCTTTATTTACTCCTACTCAGACCTCACATTTCACAGCTATAGGATAAAGGAGGGAAGATTGGGCCTATTACATCAAGCAATGATATAATTAACTTGAATTAGCAAGTGAATTTCATTATAGGATGAGACTCAGAATCATAGAATTGTTAAGGTTGGAAGGGACCTCTAAAGATCAATTTTAGATGGCCAGAATTATCCCTTACTCTGATCATACTTCAGGTCTAAATCTATGCCAATTCTGTTTCAACGTGGCATTCCTTGTTAGGCCTCATTTTAAACTATTGCACAAAGGGTAAAACAGGTTGGTATTGTTCTGTGATGCTACCTAGGGCCTATAACCGGAAAAAAAGCGGCTGTGGGCGTAAGGAGAAGGGATTACAAGAATCATACATGCTTCCTACACACAATCACTAAAAGTATAATCACTATGGCATGGAGATGGGTTCATTATTTAGAACCATATTTTTTTTCTAACATCTGCCTCATGATCAAATATTAGGTATGCGTATCTATGACAGGCATTATCAATAAACTACATAAAACATTTTGCATGTGTCTACCTACATGTGATACCTGCGCCTTTGTCTTTATGCCTAACACTGGCAGTGAGCTGCAGCTCGCACTGGATACTGCACCCTTAACACTGGAGTAGATCACAGTGTTAATACTGTGCCTAAAGAATAGATTAATTATTTAAAAGTTTAGCCTTTTAGCTGGGCAGCCAAAATGTCTTCCTTCTACCCTAGAAAAACTGAGCTTTCTGCCCAAGAAATTCAGGTGATAATAAATTAGAGGATTTAGGTAACTTACATGAGTTCTTAATCCAGTTTTAGGTATTCCAGACAGAAACATAATGACCTGCAGGAAACTATCATTTTGTGCGGGAATAGTCACTGCTGCTTTTTCATTTGGATTTGTTGAACGGACTGTCAGGCACTTTAGAAAGTTGCACTAGAATCTTAAGCTCCTAAGTATTTAAAAATATTTAAACTACATTTAAGTTATATTAGAACTACTACTAATGGTTCCTTGTACTTTAAAATATAGAGCCAGTAGAAATCAAGACATACAATTGCCCATTTGCCATGAATACAGACAAAGAGAATACTGTAGATAATTTATGAGCCATGTCTCCAAAGAAAATTTCCTCTTAAAACCTAATTATTTGAAAGTCATTTGTTCCCTGAAGCTTGAGAGTTTGGTATGTACTTTGGGTGCATTTAATATTATAACTCTCAATATGCCTGTTTTCCATTTACATTACTAGATTCTCTTTTGCACACAAATAAAGGAGTTAATCCTCAGTGTAGCTTTGGCTACTGAATCCAATAGTCTACATATTTATGTGGAAAGAATAGTCTTTCCATCAGTTTGGCATTTACAGTTGTTCAGTTACAATGAATGCCGCTCACCCTCTCCCAGGCAAACTGAAGTATTTTTATCTGCATTCTCTAGACTAGTCTTTCGTCTCTTAACTATACATCCATATCTTTGTTTTCCCTCTAGTATAAATGTTTCAAGTGTAAATATTGTGCCTCTCCACTAGTTCTAATTAGGGTAAGTCAAAGGCAGTGCAAAATTCTCACCAGAAGTTTCTTCATTACTGAAAGAATTAATTCTTACATCTATATGTTACTGTTTTCAGATCTCATGGTTCAGCCAGGTTCAGTACAGAGAGAGCACAGACAGAGTGGAGGACGAGGCTACCTCATCTTAACTGAGTTCTGCATTATTATACTGCCAAGTAGCCAGCACATGAACTCCTAGGAACGTGAATCTGTTTTTTTCAGTGACATTCAGAGCAACAAGCACATGCATAAGTTGATAGCTTTCCTCTCCCTCTCCTTTTAAACATTTGATTAAATGCCCACACGATACACCTTTTTGACCAACCACACATTAAAACGTAATATTTTAAGCAAGAAGTTCCATGTCATTTCCTTTCCAGAATCCAAATAAAGACATCCACGGGCCTAATGACAGGGAGGCTTGGAGCAGGAGGTCTGCACTGCACCCTACCTCCTGAGAGAAAATGCAGTGCACGTTGAGGGCAATGCAAGCCAACCATGGCTGGAAGTGAATGCAGCCTTTCAATGTAAAATGTCAAGGTGACTTTTCATCGTCAGACCAGAATGTCAAATGTACATTACGAAAATAAACCAATTTACACCTCAGGTACTTGTGCATTCATTTGCTCCATCACAAGTAGTATTGTATTTGTTTGTACTCAAGTTTCAGCTCAAATTTATTTGCAGGAGTGCATAAACAAACATCTGCAAGCCATTTAAACCTGTAACAAGGAATACTTAAACCTTTCATATGGATCCAGGAACTGTATCTGACTAAAGATAGTCAAAATCCATACTGAAGCAGAGAAACTGAGATTTTACTCCTGACAATCGTGAAACCATATTTATGAAAGATTCAACATTCAATTTGTAACCCCATTTTACCAGTTACTCATTTTTCTTCAGAACATATCAGAAACATGAATCTGTAGTCAATGTTTCCCAATTCAAAGCTAACATAGAAAAAATACATAAGGATATGAGAAATCATTTTGCAAAAATGAGAATTTGCTAATGACTCCAGTAGATATGTTTAAGTGCCTTTTATTTTTCAACACATTGTAATCTCTCAGGTTATTTCCCATGTAGCGAAGCAAATACAAAGACCACGTCCTTTAAAGGCCCTTGCTTCACAGAACAATTTATCACTTGAATACAAAGACATAACACAAAAATGCAACTACTTAACTGATAAGTATTGCCTTTAACAACAAGAGGTTTTCTTTTTTGCCACCAAAGTAAAATAGACAAGCCCTGTCTTGCTCTGCTCCACAGGTCTAGCTTGTGCTCTCTTGGATAGCCCTACTAAATAGCCACTGAACTCTCTGCATGCTCCCTTTACTCCTTTACATGGCTGACTTCAGCTACTAGCTTTAGGCAGAAACTGGATCAAATCCAAAGACCATACATGCAGGCACCTCATGGACAAACTGTTTTATTTATTGACCAGTAAAAATGACTTTTAATTGCCAAGATGGAAGCAAAAGAGTTAGATCAATATATTAGGTCTTATTTTGTGCTATCTATTTATGCATACATCTGTATCATAGCAAAGCAGTTATGCAATTTATGTTTCTCTAATATATTTTCACTAGCTAAAGATTATTTAATGAAAGTAGAGTGGTAAGAAGAACTATCGCCCACTTATTGCTTCCAGTTTAAGCTTGGGGAGGAGGGTGTCTAATCCTTCACATTCACATTCTGTTCCTTCACTTAGGCATACAGGGCTTGGTCCGTAGATTTGTATCACGTTAAATATATATATATAGCTTGTGAGGTGGCCATACTGCTGGGATGAGCAAATCGAGCTTTGAAGTCTATACCTCTTTCTGTTTATAAATAGAATCCTGAATGTTAAATATTGCATTGAAGCAGATTGTACCTTCCAAAGAAAGCCATTAAATAGCTTTAATTTTATTGCATCCATTATTAAAACATGCAAGTAGAAAATGTATGTACATTTATGTAGGTGAACAAGCAAATCAGGTCTCATACTTCTGACAGATCCCTAGTGTTGCAAAAGCTGTTTTCCATAGCATAAAAAGGCCTTGTTACCCTGCTAGTAACAGCACATGCCCCTTATGCAGAGATACCAGACACACAGTGGTCACTGGGGCTGGGGAGAGGCACACAAGAAGGCTCTGCTCCTGCCTGTGCAGGGCACACGGCCTCAGGACAGTACAGGCTCTGCAGGCTGCCGTCCCCACACTGCCCCGAGCTGCCTGCACCATCTGCACAGCCCAACTTTAAATCTTTACAATTAAGACTTCAATACACCAAAAAACAAAAGCTCTCAGGGGTACAATCACCAAGTGTCTAAAGGGTTCTTTCTACATCAGCTGTAGAATAAACTTTTATAAGACATTGCAAGACTGCTAAACAAGTTATTTTCAAGGGGATGCAGCCAAGTTCACTGTGAAGTGCAGAGACTTCTTAGTGGGCAGAGATTCAGAAGGCAAAAGGGCTAAGTGGTGAGCAAGCTTTTCGAGTCACAGCCTGACCAAACTACGGAAGTGCCAGGAAAACTTGCATAACCTATGGCAGAGGCACAAACTCCAGGAATCACATCATGGAGGGACATGAATAGTGCTCAAGGTCCGGTGGGAGAGCATGAGATAAGAGACTTTTTGGATCAGTCAAAGTGGATGCTGAGAAGCTAGAGAGCTTGTGAACAGAACAGAGTGAAGTAAAGCACCATAATAAAAGTTCAACATGACCATATACTGGAACAGTCTGGGAAAGCTGAATTCCTTTTCTTTTCCCAAGAGATCTTGAAGTATGATTATTTTGTTCTCACCCTGGCTCTGTTTGATGCAATCCACATTCTCTCTGAGGAAATAACATTTTATTTATGCTGCTCCTTTCCTGTATATTCAAGAATTTCTGGTTTTATGCACTCAGCTATGTTGAAAGTGGTTTCTGGCACCTTCTGCACTACAGGTACACTTTGTTCTGTACTCTGTGTTGTCCTCAGACATCACTCACTGGACATAGCAAACCAGTATCTGGCACAGGTCTGACTGACAGCCTTTTCTGCAAAGAGCAAAAATCTAATCCTGATTTAGTAATACATTTTAACAAAAGAATGAAATTTGGAGTAATCTATGGAATAATTACTTATTATTTTGAAGGATTCAAGCTACTTCGGGATGCTAATTAAATGCTTGCAAATATTAGCCTCCCCATTCTTACAGAAACATAATTATATCTCCATTTTTCACAGTAGAGCTCAGTCTTGAAACCCTTGCTTAAAAAATATCTGCCACATAATCAGAACATAAAAAAATCCCATAGGGGTTAGGTGATGACTTATGATAACAAATAAAGACATATAGCTAAGATGAGCAATCTAAAAAACAAAACGTGACTCTTTAGCAGGGCTACTTGGATAAATATTAGAAATAGGGAATAAAATCAGACAAAGCCGAGACTAGGTCATGGATAATTGTGCAATCAAAATACAACTAATTCATTATTTTTAAAGGAACAGTTTGACCTATAAAACACCATACAAAGAACAATCATACCAACAGCAATTGCTTCCCAAACTCTGTAAATTGAGGGTGGGAGACGCTCTGGAGTTAAGAGTAGATACAGAATGTGTCAAGATAGGAGTTTTTCTACTTTTATATAGAGTATAAGCAATGTGCTAAAGCTGCCCAGTGATGGGCTGACATAGACAGTCCTGCAGGTATTTTGCTGCATCTGAGCAACAAGATGGGAGCAGGGGATTCCAGGGAGGATGTAAAAGCAAAGATGATTTTGATTCCAGTCCAAGGCAGAAACAAAGCAATGCCTCTGTCATTTTGGTTCTACTTAGACCTATTCTTCTGATTATCACAGAGGGTAACATAGGCAAGTAATAATACAGGATATATTCTCATAGATATATCCTGATCAGCTGATAAAGGTTCCTTTGTAGGGATAGTGTCCTTATAAATAACAATCATTTATCATGATATAAATCTGGAAAAAAATCTAAAATGCTATTGCCAATCTGGAGAAAATGACCAAATGATACATGATATTCTGAGTCAAAGCAACACAAGGAGTGTTAAAGCCTTCATTCACTTGGTCCCTGTATCCTGAAGTACCCTGTTATATACAAAGGCTGCTAAGGAAGTCTGAGTCTTATCTGAAAACCTAGGGAAAAAAAGTCTTGCCAATGCCATACAATATGAACGCCAACTTAAAGCAATTTTAGAGGAATTTGCTTACAACTGAGCTTGCAGGCAGAACCTCTGCACTGCATAAAGGATTGAGCTGTGCTTAATTCCTTGCCTCTGGCTTCAATTAATCCATAGCATATGGTTACTGATCATGGCATTGATTTTTCTCTGGGGCTTTCTAACATGCACTGTCTCCAGACTCTCTCAGGCATGATACCAAACAAAATTCCACTCTGCTGTGTTCTATTGGCATTTTGTTGAAATCAGCGAGATATGAGCACAAACTTGGAAAAATTGAGTGGCGACATAAATGCAATAAAAGATTTTGTAAATGAGATGTATCAATTGGGCAGAAAATGAATTATAATCACTTTTATCTATTTACTGGTTAATATCCAAGCAAAACTGATGTAACGACACTGATTTATCATTTGCTGGGATCATATTTAAACTCTGATGCCACAGGAAGTTATATCTGATAAACCTACGTGGAGCTACTTGTGGAGATGTGAGGGAGGTCAGCCACACACTAAAGTGCACGAAATTGAGGAAGTTTAACTCTTATCCTTTACCAAGTATGTTTACTAAAAATTGACTTGCCTGAAAGTAGGCACTTAACACACTTCTGTCCAGCTGGCATCCAAATTCAGCTTGTATCATACATTTTCATATGTATGTTCAGGCAGTTCCTGCCTAGCCCAGCCAGCATTTAATTTACTGTACCTAAAGACATGGAGCAGAAACCCTATAGGTGAAAACAAGTTCCCCTTCATTTTTTTTCTGTCATTGCTCATTCTAAAAACTACCTATTGCCAAGTTAATAATAACTACCAAGTGATTCAGTTCATTTTGAAAGGGTTCTGTAAGCTGCAAATGGAGCTGTCCTTAGAAGTGGGGAAAAAAATCCACCCACTCTAGTAACATAGTTACAGTACCAGAAAATGTATCTGTGACTAGCAGTTCACTTTTAAAGCAAGGAATCTTGAAAGCCTTTCTAGATTAGAACTGACCAGGAGGGACTTGGAGGACAGTCCCTCTGTTCTACTGCAAATGCTTGGGCAAAATGAGAACTCATATGATAGTCTAAGTAAGAATCAGATTAGTTGGTAGAAACCAACGTAATACAGTGAAAATTAATCATTTTACAATATTATGAGCAATTTATGTTATGGAAAATCACAAAGTTAGGAAAAAGAGATATAAAACCAGTTACATTTGACCAAAATATAAAGCCTTCTAATTCTAGTATCCTGTCTTTCCCAGTGGCCATTAGCAGGTATTTAGAGAAAAAAAAATACAAGGTGACCAGTTAGGAAATGATCCTTTCCTTGAAATATCAAACCACTTACTTCAGCTGTTTAAGAATTTTTGAGCTAAAGATTCAAATAACCTTCAGTAGCCACTCATTGGTGTAATCATTTCTTTGCCAATCAGAGGTTTTCATCTTGTCCTGAGTTAAACTTCAATTCACTTGGCATCATCTGAGAAACTCCTTCCTTTTGTTTGTTTGGAACTTGCTTGGTAGTGCTAGTGCCATAAGTCTCCTACCATAAGACACAGTGAGTAATCCCTGCCTACCAGCTTTCTCTGAACCATCTATAGTTTTAGAGGTCTCTGTCATATCTCCCTTAGTCATCTCCTTTTCAAAACGAAGGCAACCCCACATTACTGCTGTTATGGAATCAGTTTTTTTTTATTATTACCTAATATTTCCAATATTGCCAATATATTTCCAAATGAAAAGAAATTCCTAACAAAATAGAAATATTATCTGCAAACACAAAAGTCCTGCTGTACCCTGATGCATATAAAATAAGGAGATGCCTTCATGCTGCTTTTCCAAATCAATCATGGCCACTTATTAAATAACCTCATTACTGCATTAGATATGGGAACAGCAGCAGCATGCATCTGCCTTCTCATCAGGGCTTAGAAAAGTCAAGGGATGTTGTGTATGGTTCATGTGTCAGACAGGTGGGTACACAGTCTCATTTTACAGTAGAGTGAAATGGGCAGTAATTACAGAAGTGTCCGTAGCCAAGGAATTCAAGTAAAACGTCTCAGTGTGCTGGCGTGTCTGAGGGCATCAAAGAGCAAACAGTTGCACTACATTCAGAGGAGAAATAACTGGCAAATTTTGACAGTGAAATGAAACAGCAAAAGGAACAAGATTTCTTTATAGGCTTCTACACCTATTTCCAGCAAGACTGTAAAATAACTGCTTCAAAGAGCTCCACCACCCACAGATGCCTGACTCCTACTTTAGTCAGTACAAGCTATGCAGTAAAATCACCATTATGCCATAAGATGCCTGCAAACACTTTTAAAATCTAAACCCTTTTAAAATCTGTGTCTTTAGGCTCTTACAATCTCTCTATAACAAAGGAAAAACTAATGGTTTTAATTACCATCCTTTCTTAATGGCTCATTGGCAATTCATTCACTGCTTGATTCTTAGTATTTCTGTCTCTCTCCTTCAAAATGCGATGCAAAGGTCAGCCCTTGTATGAACAGATAAAAACCTCTCTCTGAGATTCAGAGCAAGTACAATACTCAGGCTTGCCCCATCACCCCAGCCTCTCACACCCGGACTATCCATACAGAAAGTGGCAGGCAAAGGGAGCTGCAAAGGGAGCTTGGGGATGGAGGCAGGACAGTGGGACATGCCTTGCAGGGAGCCTGCTCTTTGAACCCAAACCAGCCACAAACCAGTAGTGCTAGTAGAACTAGAAATATTGGGTCAAATCTTAAGAGATGATGATGGTGATTGCTGTGACACACCCTCTTCAAAGGGGGAACATGTTTTTCCTTGTTTCTTTCACTGAAGATGCACTTGTAATAAAAACAAGGGCACAACCATATTATGTCAAGTACCTTGTTTTTTCTTTTCTTTGTTCTAGAAACTGCATTTAAGACTTTGGGACAGCTATAAAGAAGACTACAAATTCCATGAAAAAGATAGCTTGAAAAATGATATGATCTGGTACTTTGTCAACAAGCAACCTCATATTAAATAGACTTATGACTTCTTGAATATTCTTTGAATATAATATAATATTGTAGTATAATACATTGCATCAGTGTAACCATGTTATTAATGATATCCCTTGCTTCTCTGGTCTCTCAAAGCACCCTGCAATTGCTTCTATGCTACTTAACAGAAAAATAAAAAAAGGCCTTTTGATGAAAAAACAGCTAGTAAATCACAAAGTGACCTGCCAAAAACTGAACTTCAGTTCTGCAGACCAGACCTATGGTGGTACACTTTCAGGTGTAATTGAAATACAAATATTAGAAATATTTCATTAGGGCATTTAAAATCATGCATGCAAACATTTGAGCAAATTCCTGATGGCTCTCACACAGCAGTTCTACAGTACCACCTTTAGTATAATGGCTCTTTAAATCTTCTCCTTCAGCTATTGATAACAATCAGTCCCTGCTACACAGGAAGTGCCTCAACTTGCAGATATGTGCGTTGAAGGGGCTCAATGTTGCTAAGATATATAATATACACTATATCCTATACATAAACATATATATAACACAAACACATATATAACACATAAACAAACCCCAGCAGTCAGCTGAACCATTCATCTTATAGAATCTTTACCGAAATTCACCGAAAATAAAAGGCCATATTAGAGACTCTGTAGACTACCTTCTCTTTCTGCACCTATTTATTCCTGCAGGACAGAATATTTATATTCTTTAGATGTCTTTAGGAGTCATAAAGAGAACAAAAAGTAGCCTAGTTTCCCCAATGACACATGAGACTTGCTGCCAATCACATGGATACATGGATCTGGGAGAAAGAATTGCAGTCTTTGGGGGAAAAAATATAAATATATATATATATATCATAATGACCAGATGATTTCTGAGAACTGCTAACCAGAGGGTAAAAGAACAAAGAGCTTCAAGAAAAGAAGAATAGATAACAGGGCACAGGAGACTGATATTCAGAGATTTCTAAAACGCATATTTTAATACTCTGAAAAATTGATTAATCCATCAGTAATGTCAGAGTTATTGACAGAATCTGTAGACTTCTGACATTCTAGGCAGTGACGGTGTTTCCCTCAGTTTTTGCCTGACTTTGTTAGATATTCCTGCTATTCCATGGATCAAGTCCAGTCTCTTTTTAATGTAAGTAGGATCAAGCATCTCTTCATTCATTTGGAAATTACTGTGGAAAGCAGCTGTACTTAGCTAGCCATGGATATTTTAAAACATACAGGCAAGATGGCATATAAATTCTGGTTATGTTAGGTGATCCTTGTTAAGAAATGTTTCATATGATGTATAAAAATAAAAGCAGGAAGTGGTTCTAAAGACATGACACCTGTTACCTCTTGGATTTTTTTAAAATGTTTGTTCATTTGTAGATTATTTTTATGCTGAGAAACCACAGAAGTTGATGTGGACTCTGCAGCATTCATAGTTTCTGTCTAGCAGGGTTTTCTAAAAATATCAGAGGATTATGGGTTATAGTAGACATGACCTAGAGCCACTTAAATAAACATTTTACTTCTGATTTCTAAAATAACATAACAAACCCAACCAAACCATATCAACTTTCTTGAAGTTATAGCCAATTAAAATCAAACTTCATATACATCTGGAACTGTTTATGCTGTAATTGTGAGATATCTATTTTGTACAGTGTTGGAATTTGATTGTGTTTAATTCCTTGCAATTTTTAGACATGGACAGTGATTTCAGCAGAGGTGGACAACACATTCCATCAAGTGGGTACAAAGACTGTGGTAAAACCATGGACAGACTGAGAGAACAGCTCTACTGTTCACTAATGTTGCAAATAAGGCACTTAGAGGAGAGCGCTGTGCTGCTAGGTTTTATGGATGTGGGTGGTTTTATGCTGATGTCAAGTCATTTTGCAAAAACCAGCAAGCAGTTTGAAAGAAGAAACATGACCAACTTGCTTCTGGTATTTGAACTGGAACAAAATTAACATGGTGGAGTTATTTAGCAAGTTTGTTCCTTCAACTACCCGCATTTTTGTTTGATAGGGATTTTGTAATTAAAGCTAAGAGCACCGTACTCAGTGCCAAGACCAGCACTATTTTCAGGCTGGCAAGAGGAACCAAGATCTCTCCTCTGTGGCCAGGGAGCAGGATGACCTGGGAGCCCTTCGAGAGTGGCCTAAACCCAGTCACACAGATCACCTCAAGATTCTGCCATAGCAGCACTAGCTGCTCTGGCCTTTCCCTGTGACCACCTTGGCAGAACCTCCCTCTGCTCTGTGTAGGTAGAACTTGCCTCTACTTAAATTCACACCTTGGTTGTCTTTAAAATGTGAAGGCCTGTATTTACAGCCAGAGCTGCCAAAGTTGCCCAGCAATAGGACAATGTTCATTTAGACATATTAAACACATAGGTACAAGACAGCTGAATATAAATATGTAGTAGTTGGAGTTTTTTTGCCTCCTCCTTTTTTTTTGTGGTGTAGATGTGGAAGACCCAAGTAAGCTTTATTCTTAGCAAAAACTTTCTTAAAAGAATGATTATCAGTGGAATGGCAAAGGGGAGGGTGATAGCTCCTTGTGCTTCCTCTGTGTTTGTGTACCTCTCATACTATTCTTCCTTTCATTTTCTGCAAACACCTACATTGACTTTTTTGGAATATCTCACTTCAAAAAAAGATCTTTGCAAAATTGACAAGAAAACAGATGCGTAAAGCCTACTTTGAGACTGCAGTATGTCACCATAAGGAAAGCAGAAAGGTTATGCCGTGACCAGGAACCAAAAGGATGAAAAGAAATTCTGAAATCGATAAAATCCATAAGGAAAACGAGCTATCTGGGCATGCTTTTTTTTTTTTAAAAAAAAAAAAAACAATGCACTCTCAGACTTTATGCCAACTTCTGTGAGAGATTTTTGTCTCTCTCTTTCCAAATGGCTTCATTCTAGCAACTCTTTTGCCAGTTCCACCCATTCCCTCTCCAGAGGGAAAGAGAAATGAAAACTTCTAAACTGCTTATACAGCCATATCCCTCCTTAATTATGATCTGAATCTGTTTCTTTTTAATTAATTCCCACCTGATCAGTTTATTTGAATTAATTTTGACTCCTGAGTACTATCCTCTTAGCAGATTGAATATGCCTTCTGATTTTCATTTCAGCCTTATACCCCAAATGTAATGTTATTCACTTTTATTGTAGGATTAGGCATCCTATTACATCTCAATTTTTTAGAAACATAGAATCCCTAAGGTTGGAAGGGACCTCAGAGGTCATCGAGTCCAACCCCCCTGCACATGCAGGGTCACCTAGAGCACGTGGCACAGGGCTGCGTCCAAGCAGGTTTTAAAGGTCTCTAAAGAGGAGACTCCACAACCTCTCTGGGCAGCCTGTTCCAGGGCTCTGTCACCCTCACTGTCAAGAAGTGTTTTCTTAAGTTCCTGGGGAACTTCTGGTGCCTCAGTTTGTGGCTATTTCCTCTAGTCCCACCCACTGCTCAGATTGGAAAAAAAAACTTTTTTTTCCTTCAATTTTAAAACAAATCAGATTTTTTTAAAAAAATCTTTTTCTGTGAACATTACTTCACCCCAGTCCACCTCCTTTTTGCTCTAGATGTATCAGCTTATTTCTATGGCTTCTTCCCAAATACTACTAGTTAACATTTTCCAAAAAATTGTTAAATCCATCCTGCTCCCACAGAAGATGATACAAGAAAAGTTAGAACCATGACTGTGGAACTCATTTAAAATTATATATATACACACACACATATATACACATTATATGTCTACTCCTTGTTTGCACACATACACATGTGCCACAAAATGAGAAGTTAGCACAGCGCACAGACAGATGTAACGCTAACCAGAAGAAGAGTAAAAGAAATTGTAGTTTTAATTTGTCTCATCTGATATCTATGCTGCTGTATAATATTTCTGCATAAACAGTAATAAATACTTATACTTAATAATTTCTTATGCCTGCAAAGATTGTTTGCATTTTGTATAGTTTCCCACTGCTTCCTTTCAAACCACAGGCTCTGCTCCCATTTCATGGATGCTTCCCAAAGCTCCAAATTCACAGAGCATCAGCACAATTTGAAACAGACCAGGATAAAGGCTGCTCTAGGATAACAGCAGAGTCCATCTCCAAGACTAATAACTTTAACATAACCATGCGCCACACGGATTTGTCACCCTTGTTTCTAGATGTGTGAGGTTTATCTGTTTAATTAACAGTTGTCAGCTTTCTGATAGCATTACCAGACTGCAAGCTTGTGCATCTGAGACGCATGTTTAAGAAACCATATCTGACAATCTCCAGAGACATATGTCCATTTGGGGCTGAAAGGCAACCCCAGGCGACCCTGCCATGCGTCTGGTGACAAGCTCCCCATGGAGCAGGCACTGGGGCCCTCATGCCTGGCATGCCTGGCCAGCTGCCTCCTGCAGCACAGGGTGAAGTGAGGCCAGCTCCACTGTTTGCTCTTCCCTCTCTGCCTTCCAGTTCCACACTATACAGAGGCTCCATCTGCTATGAAACTGTACCAGAACTCCAGAAGATCCCATAGATGCCTATTAGGTATTGGTTGCCACAGTTTTTAAGAGAAGGAAGAAGGGAAAAAAAAAAAAAGAGAAAAAAGATGAACCCTAGAACAACTGCTTACTTATGTCAGAACTAGGTCCTATTGTGTTGGTGGCTCCTACTTGCAAAAGCCCTTGTGACTTTGTCTCTTTTTATGAGACAAGAAGCAGTGCAAGGCACACAACAGCAGTTCAGGTACCTTGAGAGGTTTCAGTATGGTGGGACAAGAAAAATACAGTGCTTTGTACTTCTAATCTCCTTCTGTACTACAGCACTACCAGTAGTAAAATAATGGATGCATAAAAATGAAAACCTAGCAGGAACAAAAAGCTAACATTGCTCTCTCACTTAGCACTTCTGCTGCTGTTATGGGACAATTATCTCCAATTCTGTTGTTGACAGTTTAAGGAGGATGATGAAAATGGTGAAAAAAAGTAGAAAAGACCCATGAGAATGCTTAAAAAATTGCCTGAAGTCCCCTACCAGTGAAAGACTCTAGAAGTCTAGAGTCTCTTCAGTCTATTTTGCTTACTGCAGAAAAAGGATAGGGAGCAATTTGATCCCTCTCAGTACCAACATGAACAATAAAAAACCCCTTGTATTAGCAGGCAAGACTGTAACTGGCTGAAAGGTGCAGATGGCCTGGTCTAGATGGGAAATAAAGACTTCTCTTTTCATGATTTTTCATTGCAGCTACTTAGGCCAATACACAGAATGTACTTGAGGTTTTGAGTATTAGTGCCATTTTTATTGAAACATCTCACAACGGTTCTACATATATGTGAGGCAAGTATTTCAGCACAGACATTATGGAGAAACCCCAAGTGTCTTCTCAAAGAAACAAAAGGCCAAACATCACTGCAGAAGGAATTCCAGACCCCAAAAGTAAACAGCATCTCTTTCTTGCTTTCAGTTTATGATTTTAATAGCAAAAAAAATTTATTTTCCATCCTGTAAAGTAGGTTAGCCACCCATCATCGCAAAGTACTTATCTCACCACTTCCTAGAACTACTTCATTATTGATAAAATTATTTTTTTTGCAGCTTTTAGGTCTGTGGTTTCTAAACCAAGCCTGACAGAAAACTCTCAAACTGAGTCTTACAGTCCAACTTAACAGGGCTGTATTTGAATATATATTTGAAGCAAAGTGTGCAGGTAGCATTTTAATTGGTGCTATTAACCCATTTTCCAAGACATTTGACAACTGAAGATTTGGGAATAGTTTCCTGTGGTCAGAAATGTCTACAAGAGAAAAGGAGTTCAGATGCATCTGAGCATAAAGTTTAACTGAGTGGGAGGGAAGCATCTTTCAACCTCCTCTTCCTTTCTCTGAAAGGCTAAGAAAGGATACAACAGAGGGAACACTATCCCTTGAAAATGATTTAATGAGCGTCCAAGCAGACCACCAATTGTGCTACCTCAGAGTAGCCTCTGGGTGCATTAGCTGTTGTTCTCTTTAGTAAAGAGAGACACTGAACATTTGAAATCTCTTCCTTACTGAAAGCTTTTTGATTTTTTTTGTGTGCTGCTATAACAGTCTTTTTAATAAAAAGAAACCTCTTGCTAAAAGTTATTAAAGCCAAAAAGAAAGCAGTAGCAACCACTGCCTTCATTTGTTTGGAGAAAACAGCTGGTAGGCAGCTTTTACTGAGTGTTGCCAAGAAAAGGTTGATTGCTTTATCTGGCAGCAAGGATCTGGTGTTTGACCTCGCCAAGTGGACAGCAATGCTGGGGCATAGGGATTTCTGAGAGGATGAAACTGAAGCTCAGCTGAACAGTCCAAGAAGAAACAGTGCAAAATACAAAACTGCTATGATCAAATGTTTCAGTTTGGGTTCAAAGGCAGATTAGAGCCCTGACAGAGCCCAGCTTGAGCATCTGAAAAATCAGAAGAGATTTCAGGCCCAAGTTCATTACTTGTCAATATAGACCTAATTATTCATCTTCTCTACTACTTCACAAGCTGTGCATAATTCCACACAAAATTACATGGTAGAAAATCATGTTACCCCTAGTGGCTAGCTGATACAAAGGAATCTTACTGGACACCCACAGGTATTAAAAAGCTCTCATCTATGGGAGAACAAACTGTAATTTACTTTTTTATGCTAGTCAGCAACTATTATGCATCTGTGTGTACATGTGTGGGGGACGTTACTTAAGTGCTTGAAGCATTTTCTCCCCTGTACATGTAAGAACTTCAATACCATTTCCAGCTTACATCTGTTTTTTTTTTTTTTTTTTTCCTCCCCTCTTCATGTAGGGCTTGGTTATATTTCACTAAGTTTGACACAGTTGGCTCTGGTGAACTGAGAATATTCTCAAAACCCACCCATGATTCCTCTAGAGTTCTGGATGGATTATTTTTCAGTTTGGCCAGTCAGACCTGAAGCTTTCCGTAGCCAGCCAGGAATTATTACCTAAGAACAAAAGAGAGGGGAACAGTCGTTCTGGTCTATGGCCACAGAACCTGGCAAAGCAGGAATGTGTCAGTGAAGAAAGTGGCTGGGATGTTACAAAAGAATCTTTCCAGAAGCCACATAAACTAACCTTACATTCTCCCAAGCTCTTGCTGGGAACACAGAGCATAGCAGAATCCTAGCAGCACAGAACAAACCACACTCTTTAAAAAGGGCAAATACCTCAGTACCAAATTATCTCCCAGTCTTTACTTGCACTCTTGTTAACCAAAATTTCCACAGATGCTTCTGTCTGTATATAGATCTCAGCATAAATGACCTTTGCAACAGACTCAGATCATGTACATGTGTACATGACTCACCTCAGAGAGATGCCAGTCCCTATCTCTAGGGCCATGTGAGGAAGAATTGTATACTCGCACTGCTTGTATTGAATATCACCCTTAAAGGAATTCTATCCATGGTTCAGAGACATCTAAGAAAACCTTCATTTGCATTACCCTGTCAAGCCACACAAGCTCTTCTGTCTAGGCAGAACTAAACTCACAGAATATATATTCATATTAAATTGCACAGATCCCATCAGCTATGCAGAACACTATGTATGGTCATGGACAGCATTTCATAGAATTGCAGCATGTACTGTCACCTGTTAAAATTTACCCATGCTTTCTAGTGGCAGTCAACATTTATTTCAAAAATATCTTCATAAACTGAAATTTCTGCTTGGAAAGTGAAGACTGGACAAATTCAAACTTACTGAATTTAAAATGCCTTTGCTAGGAGGAAAAAGTCAGATGCTAAAGAAACTGAGAAGAGGCTTTTAAGTAGACAAAGTAGGTTACTTGGATTTAAAGAATAAATCATTCTTTTTATATGAGGTTATGAATGTCAAGTCTTCATTTTTCTAGTAATCCTGTCTCTGCATGTAAATTAGTAACAAGACCTCATGCCTCAAATGCAATACTCTTCTCAGCTCTAAACAAGGCATCTCATTGTCTGTCCCATTCTGATCCAGATGAGGATACAGAGATGTTCCTGAGGGCAGGTATAGATATATTTATGTGATAAAGATTTGAGATGATCTATTTAAGCATCCGAGTTTTGGTACCAGCTCTCCTTTATTAAGAATTGAGATGATCTATTTAAGCATCCGAGTTTTGGTACCAGCTCTCCTTTATTAAGAATTGGTCCATTAAGAATCGAACGAAACAAATGTGTCATAACCTGTGCTGAAAATTATTCACCTAAGCTGCCTGAGCACTGCAGACAAACATCTAAGCAAAACCTGCATATGATTTTCCTCTCCAAATAGGGCTTTACTTTCTAAGAAATTATCTAATTATAGATCAACTAGTTGATGCAAATTATATGCAATTTTGATGAAAACTGAAAAATTGCCTTTTCTCAAAGGGAACCAGAAGTTAGCATCTAAAATAATATATTTTTTGCAGTGGTTAAATCAAGATTGCAGAAAATGATAAAACAAATTAGAAGACACAGCTTTCTTGCCTCTGCCCCCCTTCTCCCCCCTTCCTGTTGTGCATAGGTCAAGCATTTGCAGTAACTTTTAGAATACGCCTGGACTCTTTGCATCTTTAGATGAAATCCGATTTTGTTTTCACAGGAAGCATTGCTTTCATGAGGCAGAGGACTTGTTTTCTCTTGGTAAGTCAGCTCAAATGCTGTCTGAGGTCATGCTGCATTCAATGCAAGGATTAAAAGACAGGACTACTTATGTGCAACACTCAGCAACTGGGACTCCATGGAGTACTTCAGAATGGCATCCTTAAACTTTGATATCAAACCTTCTTGCATAAGAAGGAAAGGTCAGAAGAACATCTGAATGAGTATCAAACTTACAGACATATGTGGTAGTCTACAGATTTATGGCTGATGGAAAAAAGATTGTATTTTCTGCAAGGAGTCTTGGCACTCCTAGATCCAAATTCTGACCAGACGGTAAAAAAAATAATAATACAAATAGGATAGGCTTCTCAGATGGAAAATATCTTTGCAAGCTGAATTGGCTAAACAAACTTCTGCATGGGGTATCACAGCTGATGAGAGCAGTGGCTCATTTCTTCAGTGGTTCTTATACAAGCATGATGCTGAAAACATCAGCATAGATTTTAATGTGGAGGGAAGGGTTCTGGATCCTTCAGTAAAGATCAAAGAGAGAGGGCTGATTAATCAGAAAGTGTTCTGATAGCACTCCCCAGATGAGTATGTATTCTGAGATGCTAGTTAAAAATAACTCTATAATTCAAGTATATTTTGCTAAGTTGGCTTTCTCCCTTTTGTCACTGAATTTTCTTAGTACTTCTCTGCTATTTGGTGACTGCAGAAGATTTTCCTGCAAAGAGCATGGACATTCAGGCCACATTCTGCATCATCTCTCCCTGTTGTACCCGTGCTATTGAATTTTATGATATATGTCTACCTTCTCATACAAAGTTCTTTCCAGTTTTCACAGATAAAATAGGATAAAAAATGAGCTCCAAAGGGAGACCGAGTTGTCTATGTTTTCCTAATGGCCATCAAACCAGTTTAGAATTGGGAATACTAAAGAGTGGTTCCAATTGTTTTATTGATGGGAATACTGTTTGTCTCTGAAATAATATACTTTTTCATCACAGGAGATGTGGGGTAAAGCTAAGATAGAAGGGAAGAGCTAAATTAAACACTAGCTGTAAACAGTCTGCTGTAACTTAGTAGAGAGGTTCTAAAAAGAAACCAACTTGTACATTCTTGTATGTACATACATATAGCAATATTATTCATATATCAATATTATTTCATTTCTGCTCACGTTGCATTAGCTTTAACTGAAAGAGCATCTAAAAATCCCAGTCAAAGAACTTCCATATAAAAGGCAGTCTGAAAGTGGGCAAGATGGGCAAGAATAAGGAAATACTGAAATAAGCAAGGAAAAGACACCAGCAGCACATTTTTTGTGAAAGCAGTCAGAGAACCATCAACTTAGAAAACAACTGTACCATCATACTTAATAGTCATAATGGGCCATTTTTATAGAAAGCTTTAACGAACCTACACTCCTGAGGAGATTTCTGGCTTTGACGTACTTGTTAATGCTAGGAGGACATTATTCTGGCCATGTATAGTCCATGTGTACCCTGGCCACGCAGGATCCTCTCCCCAGGATCCACACAGAGCTCAACACTAACTAGTCCCCCCTGCCATGCTGCCAGGATCCTTGCATGTCCAGCACCCAACAGCCACCTGCACCCCAGCTGTTGCACTGCCCACCCACTGCCCCACAAGCTCCCCATGCTGCAGCTCCAGCATTGCCCACAGGACACACACGGCTGGTCTGGAAGGTCATCTTTGCCAGCAAAATGAAAGGAAAAGACGCATTAGCAGTGAGGCAGTATGGCCTGCCTCTGAATAATGGCTCTGAGCCACCAACCAACTTCATCAGGCTGCATTTACTAGGTTTTGTTTCCCTGATAAGTACTGCTATCCTTATCATGCACAGATGTGGTACAGTATGCCATCCTATTTCTTAGTTGACTTGCTTACCTTTTCCTAACATATTACACAGATTTTTCCTGGTTTCTATCAGAATTTCACAACAGAAGGCAGAATCAGACTGGATATACAAGATATGCCCCAAAAAATAACTCAAATGCAAGTGGGCATATAACTCAAATTCAGAAGGGCAGAAGATATCATTAAACTATGCAGTAGATATTTATAGGATGTGCAGATGTTAGCAACATCTGGAATTATATTTTCTTAATTGCAAGATCATGTCTGATAAGCAGACTTTAAATAAAATTGTGATATACTGTCCCTCTATGTCTAATTGAAGAAAAAGTGTGGGCATTTGAATAAATCTAAATTTGGGTTTGAGTAAGTCTCATTCTTCCTGACCTTTTCTCTATTATAGTAGAGCATCTTGTTCACTTAGTTTGTCTAATAAAACTACATCTGGTTTGAGAGAGATAGAAGTAAATTTGATGTTACAGAAATTAACCACCTTAGTAGTACTGGTATTAGTTCATTTATACAACTAATCAGTGTGACACAGTTTTATGTTCTGGAGAAGCTTAATCTCTTAATAGCATATACAGTTATTTTATGAGTTGTTTTCTGAAGCTAAACTGTTGCCTTGGTAGCAAAAAAAATGAAGTACAGATGCCCTCTAGGCCATAAAAAACTACAACTCAATATCATAGCATCCTGAACACTTAAGTTCTGCTGTTAGATGTTAACACACACATTTCAAAGAGCAGAATAACGAATGCTGCCTCCCCACTCAGGCATTTAATTTTAACATTTATGTCTCAGATTCAAACTGCTAGTAGAAGCCTTGAAATCAAAAACAGAATACATGAAATAAACATGAAAGATGAAATCAAATACAAACATGAAATAAAACTGCAACATGCATCACAGTGTTATTTCTGAATATTTATAATTCAAAGAACATTAAAGCACATAGCTTCTGGTGTTTTGTTTTGTGACCTCTCCTGTGAACACTAATGTGTGCTGTACCACATGTTTTGGTGCTACATAGTCCCACACTTGGTTGTCTTGATTAATGCAGTATACTGAAAGGGCAGTGTTTACTGTTACACTGAACCACAAAGAAAAGTACGCTGTAGGCAAGCATCGGGTATAACTGGTACCTGCAATATCTATCAACCTGCCTTCCATATAGCCACATTATTTTGGACTGAAACAGAACAAAAAAATTACTGTGCTTAAGGCACATTCTGCCTCGTTTGTATCTGGGGAGTGCACTGAGAGATACTGACACTGGCTAACATCAGGCACTTACCTCTTCCAACATCTAATTTCTCTCTTCCCCTCTACTCCTCTCTCTCCCTCAGACCCTCCCAAGACTCCTATGGTCCGTCAAAAGAGACTCCTCCACAGACATAATGTGTCATGCATCTATTCGGACTCTGATTCTGGTTGCCAATATCTTTTCTAAGTTTTCTTCCCAAAGTTTTTCTCTGTGGCCTGATGAGGTCATTCTTTGGCTTGAGAGCTTAGCATCTCTCTAGCATGTTGTCATTTTCCATATCATCCACATAACTTATCACAAACACCAACCCCTGGCACCATGTACAAGATGCAAACCATCAGATGGCCCAGGACATATCCCTTTTGTATTTTTTGGACACCAGGCCTGAATATTTCACCAGGCCACATCACCAAAGAACTCAAGACAGTGGGGTAAGTGAGTGAATTTTCCTGTGTCCTGCATGCATGATGCACTGGAGGTGCTATTGAACTGTAAAAAAAGATTAAGTAATATAGATCTCAGACTAGTATAGCCATCCTGCTTGTACTAGCTGTGCTTCAGCTAGTTTGATCTTATTCTTTTTGAGCTTAGTGAATTTTTCATCTTCATGTATGTTTAGAGAAGTATATTCATTTATGTTCAAGTCAACTTTGTACCTCAGACCAAATACACAGTGACCCAAATATAAGAATTCACGTGGGATTTTATAGAAATCATAGTGTGATACTTAACCCTAGAAATCATTCATTCAATATGTAACAAAGATATTCATTTAGTCTACATTTGGGATAGGAAAAGGGAGATGGGTCTCTTCCATAAACTAAATTAAATTGCTTTTTCATTGACTCAGATTACTCTGGGCATTGCTCATTCTAATGCAGCCTTATTAAATTCAGGGAAGGCTGCTACACTGAAGACAGGGTAAGCTAAGCAGCACTCAGATGCTACACTGCAGATATGTACTTCAGATGCTCTATTTGATGAATGACAGGTAATGGAAATAGTGCATGACTTGCTCCAGGAAAGCATCTTTAAAAACTCTTTTGCTGTCTAATTACAGTAACTCAAAGACATTTAACCTAAAAAGGTCAACTTCTTCAGTATACTCTATACCATTGTTACTACCTATTTCCTGACATTCCTATAAACCTAGAGCTTTAGGAACTTGATGGTTCTGGGGTTTGTTATTGAGCAAGACACACTGTGCCTCCTGATCACTTGCCTGAATTCTGTTTCATCCAGAAGCAGCAAAGAATCATCAGTGGCTGTTGGGGTTTATGAGGTAATTTGATAACTACTCTTGGTCCAAATCTGTAGCTTGAAAATATGCCATCTTAAAACCTCTCATTTTCCTTGCCTCTTTATTCTTGACATCCATAAAGACTGCACAAAAAAAATATCACTGGTCCTAAAACTTTATCATGTTTTGCTAAAGGCAGCCCTATAGCTCAAAAGGTATGGCCTAGATCTAATTCCAGGTCAGTTCACCAACTCTTCTTTCTTCACTGGGATAGTACTGTGTCAAGTTCTCCTTTATGAACTTGACCAAGATCAAGTTATAGGACTTACCTTAAGGACTGTGCTGATTACTTATGCAAATATGAGAGCATTTCCCTCTCACTGTTTCATTTGCCTGTAAGGAAGGTTTTTCTCAGCCTCGTCTATACATATCACATAGGCCCAATTATAAAATACGTTTGCTCACAACTTGGTAGATACACAACATACATAGAGAACCAACAGATGTCTGTTTCCCTGTAATATGTGACTAGTAAATGCAACAGGACTGAAGACAGTAAGTGATGGAGGTGAAACTCCTCTTACCTGGCACTGCAAGGCAACAGACCTTCCTCTCTTTCCTTTTTCCCCTTCTCTTTCCTTTTTGCTCTGGATCTGTGTTAACTGAATGGAAAAACAGTACAAATTACAAAGGAAGAATGGCCTGAATCACACCAGGCATTATGGCATTACCAGACAGCTCCCACTATTTTCCTATTGCACTTCATCCTACTATTCACACTTCAACCTTGTTAAGTCACATTCCTTGTGTGCTGAATATCATCCTCTGACTTCTAAGACA
The DNA here is from genome assembly GCA_013398315.1 of Nothoprocta pentlandii. Taxonomy (NCBI): domain Eukaryota; kingdom Metazoa; phylum Chordata; class Aves; order Tinamiformes; family Tinamidae; genus Nothoprocta; species Nothoprocta pentlandii. The sequence continues at coordinate 521,391 of VZSG01000337.1, forward strand.
ATTAATATTATTAGCCTATTTATGGAACAGAATTCTCATTAAAAAGATAAATTATTACTTGGAGTGAAGCATATGGACTTGTACTGGTAACTATCTCTTTCCTCTTGAGGAAGAGGAGAGAGATTTTCTTGTCCTGCATCTAATTGTGTACATACCAAGACGTACCAAGGTACCCTGTGACCATCCAGATTAGAGACAAGCTCAGAGCAGGTCAGAACTTCCACCTACCCTGCAGGCCAAGGTTCCCTCTCAGTAAAAATCAAAACATCAAGGAATAGAGGAGTTAATGAATGCTGGAGTTTTATCTCAAAATGTAGCTGGGTTGCAACTACCTGGAATACATAAACTATATATACATAGCCTCCAAAAATGTGATTTTCTGAGTGTTTTTCTCTTACCTAGATCAATTCTTAAGTAGAAAAGGAATTTCTAGCTCCACTGGTGTCTAGGATAAAGTCTCTATTAAATAAAAATGAGCGTTAATTTGCTAACAGCATAGTTTAGCTTTTTGCTATTCTAGAAGTTCTTCCTAGTTTGTATCTGATCTACAAGGAGGCCACAGTTTACACCACCCACAGCTCTGCAGTCCCCAGATCAAAATATTTTGCTTCTGTTTTCTGACATTATCTTACTGTATATAAGTCTAGCAGCTGTCTGCTCAGACAGACAGAATGAGAATAAGTATGAGAGAATGTAAAACACTGCTAAGCCTATATGACAACTTTGGTGATATTTACTGCTTCTCACCTTAATTACAGAATCAGTAGAGAGAAATATTCCCCACCTAATTTTCCTAGTCCTTCATGCATCATATACAACTGGTTACAAAAATCATGTATGTCCCAACAACAAGATTGTTTCTACAGGGATGTGCTCTGAGATTAACTACTACTTTTAATTCATTTGGCACAGGGTGGAAATTGTGTTGAGCAACCTCAAGCCAGAAAGGGATAACACGATTTAGAGATAAGATTAAAGGGTATCACAAGCAGAAAAAAAAGGACAGAACTGGATCAATTAGTACGCCTGGATTTGGGTAGTAGCTGATACATGAAGAGGGAGCTTTTGAACATGACAGTCCTGCTCAGTGGCACCTCAGGTACCATTTATGAGAAATCTCAGTATAGAGAAACTAGGATGTGTTAGGGAAGCTTCTCTAGTCATTACCTGCCCTCTAAAAATGCTTCTGAATTAGCAAAATGCTATATCGATGTGTCTGCAAAAGTATACTATGTCCCAACAGGACATGGGCCTAAACAACGCATATGGTTATGATGTAGTGATTATTTGCTATGACATGGCTCAGGCAGCACAACAAGCATTTTCTGTAAGCAGTAAGGATAGATCACAGTATAGGAAAGACCTTAGCCATGTAGGAATGAGCTCTGCCATGCTCCCGTAAGAGAATAGATGCTGGCATTTTGAAGTTCATTAGTATAGAGATAGGCAGCCCATAAGTTCTTGTGTTGCATCAATTTGAAATAGAATTTCATATGAAACAATCTGCTCATGTCTCCTTTTTAAATAAAGACAAACCATGCTTGTGTCCTAAAGGATAACCAGGTACCATAGAGAAGTCATGACAAAATAATTCAGGGTTTGGTACTCCATACCATACAGATTACACTGCCAGTATAGATCTCCCGAGCTGTAGAAACCATCTCTGCCCAAACCAGGTAGTGCATGAAGCAGTGTGAATGTTCCTCTAGTCGGCAGGCACTATCCCAAGCTCAAATGTCTTTTCATAGTATAGTTAATGATTCTATTTAAGCAATTTTTGTAGATTCTACATTAATGATAGAACTATGTTTGCTAAATTTGAGACAATACATCTCTGAAGCGTCAACCAAAAAGACTATTGCACTTGTGTCAGGCCTCGGCATTACTAGTCAGATAACAAATATAACGTGATAAACATGGACCTCAACAGCCCCTGCTTTAACCAAAAGTTGACCAGAATCTGGCATTTCCCTTGTTTTATCTCCAGGCAAAGAACCAACATCCTGCATTTCTACCTTATGTCTGCAAAGTCAGTTTGTCACAGTTGCTGACCTTTAGGCCTCTCTCCACACTCAGTTTTCTGCCTGGTCTCTGGGCAAAGAGATGTGGTTTATGTCCGAATTACAAGTCTTGGAGAAATACTTATTATAAGGGCTTTCACTATTTTGGGGACAGAATTGGTTTGTAATGCAGACTATGACTAGAAACATGCAATGGGCAGGATGTTTAAATTTTTTTACACTAGAATGCTTTAAAGGTTCTATTTTTCCTGTCAAATTCAGCTCTGCTTTCAAAAGCGCAAACACTTCTTGATAGGACAGCAGACATGCTTGCAAGAAACTCTAAATTGTTTCCTTCGCCCACTCCCCATTTTAGATCATCTTTCACATGGGAACAGCTTCCCTCCTCCTCACTCACCTCCTCCTCCAATCCTTTTCTGACATCTGTTCCTAGCAGCCACTCTCCCCTCAGCATTTGCCTTTTATTTTATTGTACCCACTTGCATACTTCAACTCTAAGCTCTTTGGGGTAGGAGCTGTTATGTGTGTTGCACTTCTAACCCTTTGTAAAGCATCTTAAATGCTATAGACTTTTACAGCACAATATAAATGATAGTCTAGTTAGACTGGAAAGGCAATTCTCCAGTTAACACCTCCCACATGTGGTGATTAAGTACTAGGCTCACAGGCATACAGCAAACCCAGTGAAGATACATTTCTAGAAAGAGACTGTGAATTCCTAACTCCAGATGGTCTGCAGTTGGTGAATAATTACATGGATTATTTGGTGCTTCACTAATCAATCATGACAGCAACAAGGAGAAAAAAGTACATCTGGATGAAGGAAAAGTCCTTTGGATAAGCCCTGAGCCATCCTTTTGTCCATTTGATCTGCTCATCCAATACAACCATTTTCCCTTTCTTTGGACTTGCTTTATACTTTACTATTTATAAATAAGTCCAGAAAACTTTTTTTATCCCAAGGAAACATACAAGATGGGAGGCTGAATAGCATCATCATGACAGCAAAACAACACTGCATTTCACAGACTCATATATATATGTGGGAGAAGAAAGTGCAGGAGATGACTCCCCTGCTTTGGGTCAGGGAACCACTAAGCCTTCTCTCACCATTGCTAAACTGCAGATTAGCATACAGAAAACCAGGAGTGGAATGGAGAATGCAAAACAGATTTGTTCCTCTGAAGGATGAAATAAAGCTTGCATTAAAGGAAAATAAGAGCAATAATCTTAATCAGACCATAGGCAATGCTTTTGAGGTCAAAAAGCACCTGAAACAAAACATACCATCTTGATTTCATACCATCCAATTTAATTTGATCTTTCTGTGCAGTCAAAGAGGGAGAGAACCGTGAAACAAACAAAGAATACCCAAAAAAAAGAACAGATAAAAAGAGTAGGGGTTTATTAAGAAGAGGCAGGAATTGGAAACTGCTAAAAATTCCAGTTCATCTATAGAATAAATTGTTCTCAGTGCAGAGATCTTCGTGGTTCCTTGCACTTATATGGTATTTTGCAAACTAGTATATACAAATGGTCCAGAAAACTGTTTGGAAACCTTTACATTTTTCTAAAGCAATAGTCTTGAAAAGAACTGCATGACAGTATATATAAAAAAGCAATGAGCACGATAAACTACATGGCTGTTGTTCAAAGTCTGGACATAAGAGCAACAGAGACACAGTGTACTGTATTTCAATCTGCCTAGATTTTGCCATCAAATAGGCAAAACTACTTTTCAATTACCGTAATCATGACTCACAGAAAAATACAAGTGAGCAATACAGAAAGGCTGTAAAAGTAGTCAGCTAAAAAGTGCAGAATAACTAGATTTCAAAGAGCTAAAATTACAGAAGCTTCATCTGTATTAAGACTAACTACTGTTTGACTCTCAGTACTACTTCATTAGAGTCATCTAGCATATAACAAAACTGTTCTTAGAGAGGACAGTTGACAAAGGGTGGATATTGCATACTGATAATATTAATACCTCCTTCTAGTACCAGCCTGGGCTATTTCGAATGAGATCTACACAAATCTTTCACAACAATAAATGAACTACAGAAATTACATGTGGATATAGCTGGTGGCAGTGTTTTGGCTGTTTGTAAAAGATGTGCCTGTAACACTAAGATAACAAAGCACTGATTTGCATATAACAAAATTGGGTGAAGAACAGTTTTTTTTTTAAATTTATCTTTAACTTGAACTTTTAAAATGTGTTTAGAACATCTCAAATAGAACAATCACTAACTTTTTGTAATTCCAATAGGTTCAAGTCATAAAAAGTCACTTAAATTCGTTGGCTTACAAATTACAAGAAAAGCGATACATCAACAGCAGTTTTTAAGGCAGAATTTAAAGTAAGCTACTGGGGAGTTTACAAAGAAAACAGAAGAGAATTTCAGATTGAAATTCTAGCTGAACAGTAAAGAAAAAATAGTTTTTGGCTGGGAAGATTTCTAACAGAACTCTCAGAAGTCTTCTTGGAAGATCACATTTTAAGGGTGGAATATAGTATAGTACATCCCATTTTCCCATATCATCCTGCTTCCCCCCTCCAATCTGCCGCAAAGTACAATCATTCCTTCCTCCGTCAATCTTACAAACTTTTTTTTTTAATGTCTTGAGCACTAAGTCTGCTCCTGCTGATTTCTTGTAACAGACCATCAAAAACTCCATCAAAAATTTCTAACACAAGCATTCGTATTGTTTTCTATATATAATAAGCAGACTTGTCACACCTCAACTCTCTTCCTGTAATCAGGTTTAATTTCCTATAATTTGCTTTCCAAAGTTGGTATGTAAAAAATTAAACTTTCACCTGTTGACCTTCTGGAGGTTTCTGATTTTTTCTAGAATTTTCCATGTTTACCTCAGAGAAGATATAGCTGAATGAGAATTCTGTGTCCACTTGCTTAAGAATATCTTTGTGATCGGATATAAAAGTTTTCATATAATTGAAAATATCTGTGCTTTCTGTAGTTGATCATTAGGTAATGGTTGCTTCCAATGCTGTGTTTGGTACTCAGTCATTTTACAGGCACTTCCTTTCTTCCCACATTGGGGTCCTTGTGGTTTTCACTACCCCCAGCATTTTCTGCCTATTATCTATAATTGCAGCATGCCTTATTTCATTAGCACATCCAATTTGCAGTGAATTCATGCCAATTTTCCTAAGTTTGCAAGTCCTTTCAGGGCTTGTCTCATAGTAAATCCTCCATACCCATAGCAAAATTCTGGGCAGCATGTTCCTGCTTCACATACTGCCTAATGAAAAACAACTCACAGTTGCTTGCTGCTATACATGGCCATTCACAGCTCAATACTGACTTACCAGGTTATATTCATTGTTAACTTGCACTTTCATTCATGCATTTCTGTAGTTTCATTCTATAACCCATTTAAGTTAACTTCCTATACTCTGTGCAAATACTGCAAACCTCTTCTGAATAAACAGTTGGACAAAAAGCAATGGAGTGCTCAACATCCATCTTGTTAAATACCTTCATCTTTGGCTCACTGAATGCTCACCCTTCAATATTGCCTGTCTCTTAGTTCTGACGTTGCACCTGTTTGTATAAACATCACAGATATGAAACATAGATGTTAAAGAATCAAAGACCATGAAGACAGAGTTCAGTCCTTTTCCACTCAGTAAAGAAAGGCAAGTAATTATTTCCCATTCCTTATTTTCGAGAGCTTATACATCCTACATCCAAACTTTCACAGTCAGGTTCCCAGTTCCAAGGGTGAGAGCTTTGCTTGATTCTGTAATGAGTGTCTCCAAGCTGCTGATAGAACTCATCCACTGCATCTTTGTCATCTGCTATCGTAGGAGTGTTAATCTGTATGATCAACATATTGACTGGCTTTGCTTGAAAGAGAAATGTAATGATTTTATTGCTGATTGGATTACTTCCAAGCACACACTTTGATCTCTTCTTGGATATGACAAACACAACCCAAGATTCCCCCCCCCAGATCTTAAGCAGCACCCTGAGTAGCTCTTCATCCTCCTAGAATGTTATCTACTCTTCCATTGCAGCACTGAGTCTATATTTACCTACCTTTGTTTTTTTGAATTACTTTGTCACACTAATGAACTTTTATCCATGCATTTCACTTCCCTACATTAAGGCTTAGTCTGCAAAGCACTGATGTGATTATCAGAGGTAATATTCCTAGAGTCTTGGTTGCACCAAAAATCTTCTATATGACCAGAAATTAATCCAAAAATTAACTTCTTATGTTCCTGCATGGAATGCAGGAAGATGGATCTGGTGCTCTGTCATTGTATTTTCCTAACCAGCATCCTCTCTACTTGTCATACATTGTCATAAGTATTTTCTGAAGCTTCTTGCTTTCCTTGAACCATATTCAGCATTTGCAGTAGGTCATCCTTCACAAATTCTGCAAGTACTTGATTTCTCCTGGGACAAAAGCCAAGTGACTTGAGAGTTGATTAACTGTAGAAATCGACAAAAGTGCAAGTACAAAAGAGATGGCAACATTGGTTAAGGAATTGCTGGAGTAGATCTTAGAAGCTGACAGAAGTCAGAAACCAAATAGGGAATTTCAATTTTGAAAAAAATGTTGCTTTAAGGAATGAACACAGTAAGTACTACTGAATTGCCATCAACAGCTGGATGAGCTGGATGTGAAACTACTAGAATATGGTGCATCTGTTTGGGACACCTATCTTTGCATTTTATAACATCTTAGATTTCTATTTCATCTGAAAACACAGCATGTGCCATGTAATTTTAAAACAGAAATCCATTACAAATGATGCTATGACTCAAGCTTATTTTTCAACTTACTCCATACTTGTTCGAGCACATCCCTGTTCTAAAAGTACCTTTGTGCTACAGAGCACCAAAAGGGAGCTTTTTTAAAAAAAATGCTTGCCTAGTATTTTAAATGTAGTTTTCTGTGTTGAAATAATTTTTATTTCTAAGGTTAAACCTGCCACTTACAGTCAAGAGAATCAATTTGCTTTCCTGAGTATAATTCAAAGCAGAATCTGAGATCTTAGTGTTCTTTTCATACTTTCATGTTACATTATCCAGTTAGTTCATTGTCAGCATTTTCATATTAATTTTCCTGTCCATTTTCTTCTTCCTTCAGAAATCAGCAGATCTGACTTCACAGAAAATAATGGTTATGTCAATATTTTCAGTCCCATCTAACTTGCTTCCATTTTTCTTCTTGGAATAAAAAGAAATTAATGAACAGAAGGCACAAAGGCTTTATCTGAGATGTTATTAGTGCAAATCAGCTGGTTGGTTCTAACTGAATGCATAAATGTTTCTTACAGTTTTGTTGATTCTAAACCACGATGTAATTATTTTAGAACATTATACAGATTATCAGAAGAAAAAAGAGACCCTTTTGACTGAGCTCATTTAGTCCAAATCTTCTTCACACACATCCAGTTTGGCAGCTGCCTAGAGGTTCTCCATATGATCATAAAAACCTTTAGATGACAAAATCATTACAACATCAATTTGAATCTCATCTTCCCAATAGAAGTGATTTCTCCTTACTCTGTTCCACACAGCTTTTAAAACACTTTTCAGGGTAATCTTGTAATGTCCATTGACTCAAACAGATCCTTATGCTTTGAAGATTATAGGTACATGAAATAGAACTAAGAACTTTTTACTTTTCAAACCTCTTCTACGAACAATTTCATAGATTTCTTAGATTTATACAGCCACATGTTTATACTGCTTAGAGTACTCTAAAATAATGTTTTCAATAAGTACAACATAAATTCATAACTTTTACTTCAGGCTTATGAAACTTAGTTAAGATACTACTTTTTTCTTCTAATTTTTGCATTACATTTGGCAGCGATGATCTTTTATAGACACTCATTCACAGCTATAACAAATCACTATAATCTCTGGAACAAAAAAAATGACTATGTTCCTTGCTTGTATGAGGTATTAGAGTTGCTGTATCTGCAGAAGCACAGACCTCAGCCTTTCCCTGACTATTCATGCTGCAGCTCCTAACTCTGACATTCCGGTACATAAGTGAGCAAAGATCTTTGTCTACCTTTACTCAGGCAACTGCACTATTTATGACTCCTGCTGCACAGGCCTGATTGCAGTATATAGGCAAACACATCATGCTTGCCTTTTGCACAAAAACACACACATGTCCCTCAAGACTCACTGTTAGCACAGGTAAAAAACAAGCACAAGAAGAGCAAGCAATAACACACTATCTTGGTCAAAGTAACTAAGTACATTCAAGCTTTCCAAGTCACTCCTAAGAACAAGGATGAGTAGTTGCAATGGAGCTACTGCACCAGGTACAGTTGCTTATTTTGCCACATTGTTCAGCTGTGACTTGGAGCAACAGTGGAATCGCAGAGCGCAGGGCTCGTAAGGTTAAGCCCATCTATCTGCCCTGAGGCGCAATCAGCTGTGCTCCTGCCAAGGCTTGTCTAACTGCTCTTAAGAACATTCAGTGACAGACTCTAAAACCTCTAGGCAGTCTGTTTCTGTGTTTATTTCATTCTTATCATTAGGAAGTATTTCTCCCCACCCCCACTATGTCCAGCTTAAGACAAGAGGTAGACTTAAATTGAACTAAAGGAAGTTTATTCACCAAGGTCACAACTCCTGCTTTTGCATCAAGCTATTAAATATTTGAAAAGCATGGATCTGTTTCCCCTCATATTTCTCAAGTTTAAAAAGTAGGTAACAGTTCAGGTGTGCAAATCCATATTTCCAAAATGACCTAGCACACAGCACACTTTGCCAAGGGAGTATACAGACCTGTAAAGCCATTGTCAGTATCAGACACTGCACTTGTAGGAATAAGATTGCTGCAGTTGCCAAGTTCTACCAACAGTCTTTTCAGCAGTCTTTTCATTAACAGCTCCAGCTCAAACGCAATGTTTTTGAATTTAGAAGTCTGCCAACTCAGCTGTTTACCCCGATATGTAGCTGGAACACATCGCACAGTCCCAAAAGACTATTTAAATGAGATTTAGGTTATAAAATTTACCTACAACCTTTAACAAAATTGCCCAAATAACATCCAGAAACTCCTTAGTGCCAGTATGTGGAAGCCTCTCAGGAAATCTGCATATTGAAAGCTTTTAAAATAAACACATAGGTAGCAAGCCTAGAACAAGGCTATTCTGTATTGAAATAGGCTAGAGAGTAATAAATAAGCAGCATGCTTATTTATTGACAAGTATTGACAAAAGATGAATTGCAACGGATTTTCAATTTCCCCCCCCAATTTTTTTTCTTTTAAACCTAGCAGTAACATAGTCTCCAAACTTTAACAAAAGCGCTACACAAGCAATGTACATGTACAGCTTATTAGGTGTGGTTTACATGTACAAGCATGTCTGGAGGACACAGGATGTTAACAGGTAAGTATAGAACCACAGTAATCCCAAGGCTTTTTGCTTACTCAGTAGTTGCATTGCCCCATACTTTCTACAAGGGTCCTTCCCCTCTCTGCCTCCATGGAGGCAACTGCTCCTTCCAGAAGAAAGTTTGAAGCAGTAAAAAATGTATTCAAGTAGAGGTGAAGGGAGGAGCCCAAAAGGGAAATGATTCATTATGACAACTGAAACAGAAGAATAACTCAATCTTAATATGCAAGGTCATCTGTTGTTAAGTGTCACTGTGCTAATGAATCACCATTTGTTTATATATTGGGAGTAGCACATTACTGTTAGAGAGGAAGTGGAGACTATGTGTAGCAGGGATCATGCCAGTAATTTTAGGGAAACCTTTTAATTCCCAACACCTGGCTGAAGAAAGCATTGTATTCATACCTAAACCTGGAGACACTTCCCCACTTCTTTTGGCTGTATGAGGTTTAAACATACTTGTCTCAGTGCCAGACCTGTGACCATCTGATCTGAAGCAGGATCTGACAGCACTGACATCAATATATCAGGAACTGCCAAAGTACGAGCAAGGGACCACAATGTTTGTTCTTTTTCTCTAGCTAGAAGGAGTTTATTAGCAGTTTAGAGGCAAAGAAACTGAAAGGCTGTGTTCATTGACAAGTACTAACTTCACTGGCAATAGAGCTAATTTATGCTTTCATTTTTCCACCTAAAGGTCTTAAGAAATAAAGTTACCTCAACTACAAGCCATTTATACCAGGAACTCTTAACTTAGAAATGCAGGCATTTTACAGACTTGGTTAAAATGTGGCCAAAGAATCAGATTAGAGAGCATCTCTCAGTTTAAGCTCTCAAGAAGGGATTTCTTGAGATAACTGGAATAATTCAAGAGACAGCCCTATTTACAGGACTGTTTTCCAAATAGGCCTGTGGATAAGACGACTTGAAGGTCACATTAAATCCTATAAAATCCTGTTTGATCAAACAAGTGCGAAATTCTATGCAAAGCCTTGATGAGAAAAAAATCTTAAACTTCCAAACACAGTACACCTCACAAATATTATTTTTTTCTTCTTTTATGACACAAACTAAGAATTCTCTGGGCCAGATTGCAAGGCCTGTATACCGCTCCCCAAGCTGGGCATATCTTGGGTGCGATCAAGATGCAACCTGCCTGTGATGAGCTGCTTTTAACATTCAATCATAATCATCACAGGCCAGATTCTGTTTTCCGCCCTGAGTAGTTTCTCTTCACATAAATGACCCAACTGTGTTGGAAATATGTAGGCAAAGGTTGAGGGATTTGAATCTTAGTTTAGGAATCCATTTTCAATCATTGGTAATACATTCAGGCAACCCTTGGCTAAGATGATACATCATCCTTCAGGGTCTTGACTTTTCCAAAAATCTCAGACTCCTGCACTTTGCTAACCAGTTAAAGGAAAAAGATGTGGCATTTAAATACATTTTGAAAGGTTTGGAGTAAAACATTGTTTACTCACCTTGCAAGTAAAGCACAAAAACTCACCCTCAGATCTAAGTTATAGAAAATGCTAAAAAGTAATAATTATGGGAGAACTACAATCAATGGAATTGCAAAATACTTCTTTTCCTTCTCTGCCACAGTAGCCAACTTAATGGATGCTTATCATAACCTTATCTGAAAGGCTATAATACATGACTGGAACTACCAGGAGACTAGATGCTTCCCAGGGCTTTCATGTACCTCTCCTTCAGTTATTGTTCAAACACCATGTGATGGATGAAGCATATGCACAGAGTACAGCTTGTATTTTTCACAATTGTTTTGAAATCTGCATGGGGTCATTTAATACAGTTCATGCAGCACAACTGTGGAGCTCCCACTGTACTTCACTCCCTGGGGTGCAGAACTACTGTGAGATCAACTCTGCATTGCTTCAAACCTCTACCAGATTTCAACAACTAAAGCAGCCCAGAAGAACGCAACTTCTGTACAAAATCCTTGCATTTGTTTCACATCTTTGTGAAAATGGAACAACATAATTGGTTCTATAACACTTCAACTTTCAACCCCAGATCCACAAGTAAAGGGCAAATAACTCTGGAGAGAACAGAGCAGTGTGGGGAATGAGACAGATACTTCATTTGCTACTCGATAGAGCTGTGTATCTCAAAGTCAGGCACTATCCATCTGTCTGTACCTGTTAAACGCACCTTAACCCTTCATTCCTACTATTTGTTTAAAGGGAGCAAGCTTATGTTATTGCCCGGCTTTCCCATGTGAGCAGTAAGCCTTAGACTTGCTTCATTACTCCTTTCTCTAAATCACTTGGAAATGAAAAGGGAGTGAACCCCCAGGCTTCTGATGGAAAAAGTCAAACATCCTGTTATGTGAAGAAGCATGGCAAATATTGTACCCAACTTAAGACACAAAAGGACCAATCAACAATAAAAAAATGAATTAGTATTTATGTCAGAGATAGGCTTCAGATCTTTTACTGGTTCATCAATAAAAGTGCAGCTATGAGAAAAAAGGAAACAGGACAGTTTAAGGAACAGAGATAATGAGGGAGCTCTAAGAAAAAAAATCTAATGGCGATTCCTTCAGGGAAAAGGTGACCAGTACCTTTAATGATGCTCTAACAGAGAAATGGTTAAGCTAGTACCATTAAACCATTTCCCTTGTAAATGAAAATGTTATAATTTTCACTGAAGAAATTTCTTTTTCCTAAAGAAAAATGAGCAATAGATGGGGACCTGTCTGTCCCACTACAACCTGAATCCACACATAAGCTATTAGACAAGGCTGAATAAGGAGTAGGGGAAGGGAGAAGAGGATAGGACAATGATTCCATCATCTTCCTGCCAGAAGAGGAAGAAAGTCACAGATTAGGTCTATACCAATAACTAAGAAGTACAAGCACATCTTTTCAGGCATGGCTCTTTGATTTGTACAGCTAAATTGCTAGCTCAAATTGAACAGCTACAATGCTAGTTCTCCCCAGTATTAATTTAGCCGTTGCCAACTAGTGTTCTAGGCATTACCAGGAATGTTTGAGGTCTTAACACAAGTCTTTAGTCTTCCATCTGTATTAGCCAAAAAAAAAATAAAGAGTTTAACTCTGACCTGTCCTGCATGATTTGACCTCAGTGTCAGACTGCACTCAGTAATGCCAAATATAGGCATAGCCTGCACATGGCATACACAAAAGCCAGCACTTTAAGGCCATTTTCAGACTACAGGCACAAGCTGCTGGCACAAACAGATCGTGTAGAAAAATTAGAGTGACAACACAAATATGGTAGAATGGCCATTTTAAGTTATCTGGCTATGGGCACTTAAGCATTAAGTTACAGAAATGTTAATTACTCTTCATCATTCCTATAGAACGTATTAGGTAAAAGTGATATACATTACATTCAACACTGTTCCACCTTTCCTTAAGGTGTGATTTAAGACAGTTATTTGCCTTAATAAACAACTTCTAGGCAAGTTTTACAAAGGGCTACATCAAAGTTCATTGAACCAAAACCTACTATTAAGTGTCCTAGAGTAATGTACATCTGAAAGTCACTGAGCTGCAAGATAATAATGCCTACTCAGTCAGCAAAGTATAAATGCCTGCCTTGTTAAATCTTTGCTTTGTTTTTCTTCAAAAAGAAAATGTGCAGTTCTTACAAGAAACTCACCTACAGATTCAGAGAAAGAGCTGTTCAAATCTAATGGAATTGAAAAGTTCAATCTTTAATTTCAGTATACTACAGAGTAGGAACATAATTACTCTTTTTTCCCGTTCAACTACAAGTGCTAATCAGTTCCTTGTTGTGATATTTGCTGCATTTAACCTGAAATGAGATGGATTTGGTAAGACATACATGACCAATTCTGTTAAGGTTTCAAGAACAGAGCAGAAAAGTGACCATTAGATGTTAACTAGACCAACAAAGGCTGTGCTTTTTGATTCCAATTCAGAGCCCTAGAAATGTCAGTAATAGTGATAAGTCGGTGACCAACAAAACCAGTAAATGCAAAGGATGACACTCAATGCATGCTTAATTGAAAGGAAAAGGGAGCATATACAAGTGCCCTTTATTACACTTTAGCCTATACTCTAAAGGTTTTCAGAGACAGAGCTGTCTATTCCATGCATATCAAGTGGCATTTAAGCATGAATTTCATATAATCAGAGCACTGAACATACCACAATTTAACCGATGTTAATTTTAGCAGATATTTTGCTCTTTAGAACAGAATTACCCTTTGGAATTAGACCTCTGCCTTGAAAAAGCCTTTAATTTGATTCAATGTACCAGAGGAATATGGATACCTGAGCAGGGTTAACTGCACCTTGATGAAATTAAAACTTGAGAGAAACTGATTTCTGACTAAAGGCAGAGTTCGTATGAGTCTGCTGAGCTCAAACATACCATTCATTTCTGCCTTGCTCTCTTGATTCAACATGCAATGGTGGAAACAATTTCCTAAGAAAGCAAAACACACTGTCCGTAGCAATCTCGTGTGTCTCAAGTGCTTTCTGTTTATAGACACTGAGTTGGAAGACAGTTAGAAAGAGTCCTAAACATCTCCAAGATGAAAAACCTTGATACTTTTCATTCTAACAACGAGTCAAAGAAAAGAAAAACCATCAGGATTTATAAATTGCCAATTTTCCTCAGCAGCTCATCAAATTTAGTTTGGCACGGCTAACTTAAAAGTAGAAAGGGATGGGAGGGGACAAAAAACCCACAAAACACCCACATTATCCAAAACAAGTAACAAACAAAAGTAACAAGCAATGCTATATTCATCTACTCAGTTAATTCCACCTAGCTTCCCCTTTTTTAGTAATTAAGAAGTACTAGCTCAGAAGGGTTCAAAGCCTGTGGGATTTGTATCCTATTTGTCATCTTGCACAGGTGTCTTGAGTACCCAAGATATATAAAATAACAGAGGAGGCCTTGGTTCAAGTATATGAACATACACTATTACCGAAGCTTTAAGTTATTTCAAGTGGTTTGGTGGTGGACATGATCTGTTTGAACTCTGATCCGATCGGGGGCACTGCATAGTGACTCCTCCTCTGTTTTGTAATGAATAGGGGGCTGCACTTAAAACCTTTTCCAAGGGTTTTTTTTTTTTTTTTCTACCTTCATTACAGCTCATTTCTGAGACTATTTTTACAGAAGCCAAGCATTTATACTTGGGTACAGCCTTTGGGACATCTTGCCTTTTACAAAAATCATCTCCCACCCTTAAAACACCCCTATTACACTTTACTTACAAGGCCTGTCCTTCATGTCAGGGTTAGAAGCAAGTCACATTAGACACAGCCAGGTTAAAATAAACAACAAAACAAACAATAAACGTATTAAGATTAATGGTAAGATCTTAAATTTCATTGTCTTCACTTAAGATGAAAATCACAACCTTCAAAATCTACACCCTGGATAACATGGTTTGTGATAAATAATCTATTTTCCAGATTCATGTTTGCCCAAAGCTTTAACTTAAAGAACATAACGTTTTAGGCTTTCCATCTCCTAGATTCTATCACAGTGCTAGCTAGAAAAAGTTCCCATTATTTAAGAACTCTTGTTTGTTCAGAAAGCCACGACTTCCACGGCTAATGGGAGAGGAGGGGAATAATAAAAAAACAGAAAAGAAATATTAAGAGAAGTATTAGAGCATTTGTTTCCTTCGCCTTGAACTTTGACAGCGGCTCTTGGTGGGCAATGCTGGCTCTCTGTGAGCATCAAGGACAGTATTTCTTGGGGTCTGCAGGAAACAGAAGATCTGGCTTTAGTATCAAAACTTCCACCTTCTACCAGGTCTTTTAGCTTTGCCTTCTGAATTCATACAGCTGCTAACATCATCAGGCCTGACTCTGTAGATCACTGGGCTAGGTATCCATTTCCTGCCAGTAATATCATTTGATTACATGTGGTAAAAAAACTCTAACAAGGGAAAAAGTTGAAATCTTTTTTCCATAGGCACAGTTGCTGGGGAAACCATCTTTTCAGATTCAGTACTTCAATATCTCTTCAGATATAATTAAGAACAAAAACCATGATCAAGTCAATTTAACTAGGTCTCTGTGTAACAGTGCAATTTTGCCTCACACCTTGAGATACTGCCTCTCTGTTGAAGACTGTACTAGTAGATATACTTATTTTCTGCCATTGCCCTACCACATTTATTTCTGAACAAATCTATGTAGTCTCATGCCTTGTGTCAGCACACTCATATCAGCCTCATTCAGGAAGGGAGAGCTGTGCTCTGACTTCTTAGCCATTCCAACAGAAGAAGCTTGTGGACCTGTAAGAGCTGATGCAGTCAGGTAGGTAGAGGAAACTTGTAAAGTGAAAAGGAAAATGGCTTCCCAAGAAACCTTTTGCAGCCTTGTAAGTCTAGTTTTTATTGCAAGGTTCACCAATTACTGGAAATACTCTTATTTAAAGATCTCTAACCCTCCAGTATGTTCTCCAGTCATGTTCTAGCCTGCAAAAACATAATCACACCTCTGAATGTTTTTGAGAGGTCCATCTGCTGTGTCAGCACTTCCTTCCTCATCTGTTTGGCATAACTAAATCCTTTGAAAGATCAGGACTCTGCTTTGCATCTCCTTACTTCATGGGCTTAATTGCCTCTTCATACATCCCTAAATTTTATCTGCATATTATAATAGAGCTAGGGTATTTATTTGAAGTGATATTTTAATCTTTAGTATTGCATAAGCACTTCTAAGTTTATTTACAATGCCTACTGTTTACAAGTACTTTTAAGACACCAAAAAATAGTTCTAATATAGCATATTTTAAATAAGCTTTGTCAACGCATATCACAGCCTTGGAGCAGGATGGATTTATAAATTCCAAGAACTAAACCACATATTTTCTGACTATAATTAATAACTCTTGTCCCAGTTTCACAAACAGCAATTAGTGCTTAACTTAAATGCAAACAAATTTCTCCTTAAGGCCTAATGACAGCACTTGTCTTTGTAAGCATAAGCCTATGGGGTTTTAGTTTGGGGTGTGGTTGCATGGTGTGTTTTTTGTTGCTGTTGAGGCATCTTATTTTTAAGAAAGGAACTCACCCAAATACAAACATCAAGAACAAAGACATAAGAAACATGCAAGCTGAAATAATTTGATCTGTAGCAATAACAGACTGCAACTACCTACTACTTGAACTACAAATCATTACACAGAATCATCATTAGCTATGCAACTTGGTATAAAAAAACATTTTTCCCAGTACATAAAACAGACATAAATGACCAAAATATATGATGAGTTTGTTAATTACAACAGTGGTAGAATTCTAGTAGGCCTGCTTTCTAAAGTTTATTTTAATACAAGTTGGTTTTGCAGGTTAATAATGAGCAGTAAATTATCATATAACTTGACCAGTTTGTAGAAAGTATGCTTTTTATTTTTCCCTTTTATTAAAGGAAAAGGGACAGTGCTCTCCGTAGTTCAACTTAGTATTTCCTCCTTTCTTTCCTCTTAATGAAATATTAATCAAAAGATTTCAAGTCATATTTAAATAACTTTTCCTTTCTAGACATTACAGGACAGAGATATGAATTATATCTAGAACAACTAAAGACTTTGTATATTTTTGTGGTTTACTGCAGCACATGGAGGCGAGACAACAACAACAACCCCTAACTGCTACCACTTGTCACAGCATAGCTTACACATTGCTGCTGCAATGAAATTGAAGGTTCAGTGCCTTCAGCCAGTCAGGAAATGCCCGGTTGTATGAAAAGCAATACACATTCGGTATGAAATAGCGTTAAAGATCTCCTAAAGCCAAGGAGAAAGGGAAGACATAGGGAAGAAGGCTACAGTTTTAATTCACTTGACAAATCTGGAAGCATAACTGCTAGTATTATCACCAAGTTATTCTGAATGAATAACCTTAACAAACACAAGTTATCCTGCTATAATCTACACCTTGTATAACCTTTCTCCATGTCTCAAACTATCTTTGTGCTCTGTAAAAGGAAGGAGGATCTCTGTACCAGCTGATAGGAAGTCCAGTTCCCATTTCCCACCTCCTTGACACAAAATATCATCTTCTCTCACTTCCAGAGTATGATTGCCCGTCTACATAACCCCTCCATACAGCCCTTCTTTGACTTCACAGCATCACCTTTTCAATATAGCTTGATCCATGCACATCTTCCAGAGCCTAACATATCTGGGAGATAACATATCTGGGAGAGACAATTACAAAAACATAACAGTAAAGCCCTCCTAAAGCTTGAGCTAATCAAGATGACTTACTCTTGGCTCTAAAATATTACTACCATGAGCCAAAGGTAAAGGTCCCATAGTCAGTCCCATACCTATCAAGCATTAAGAAAAAAAAACAATATTGAAATATATGACCCTACCAATCTTGTTCTCACACACGAGACACTATGGCCACCTGCTTAAAAAGGAAGCGCACACCATAGTAGGCATTCCAGAAGATAACCATTTCATAGAAAAAGTTCTGCATTTTTCCCCTTTACAGCTTATGCTGCAGTCTGTTATAGAACCTCTAGGCAGGCTTCTACATCCCTAAACTAAGATGAAATGTCTTACTCAAAACTTTCATTATATTACTTCATAAAGAAAAAAAATTATATCATTTTTGGCAACTTCACCTTGTTCTTACCTGCTCATTAGCCCTCTAGAGAAAAACATCTGTTTCTCACAGGACTATTTTCTTCACACAGGCTTCTTAGCCAGCAAGATAAGGTTGCATCTAGACTACCCCTTTCAGGCTGATATAGCTTTACCATTTTATTCATAAAAAAATAAAAAATCCTTGCTGCTTTATCTTTTCTTCTGATTCAAGGCTTCTCTGTGTCCTTAATCACTTTAAGTACTCTTGATAAATTAATTATGCTAATCAGGTGATTTAATTTGCTGATGGAAACTGATAAAGCCTTCAGACTAGCTTGCTCCTGCTGATATATGGACTATTCTGGGAGCTATGATATCTGCAGACAGGTAACAGTTTCCTCTTGCAGGATTTACTGGGTGTGGGTCCCCCCCCCCCCCCGCTAGCTTTTACTTCATAAGCTTGGCTTATATGCTTTCTATGACTCTGGCCAGCAGTCTTGTAGCTAGAGGAATTACATGAAGTAAAAGGGCTGTGATTGTAGTCAGAAATTCATGTGACCTGTCAGCTGTGATTTACTGTTTTTTGCAACAGTTTAGAAACTTCTGACTGTTCAGATTCTTTCTTGAGGTACTTGATATTTGAAAGTAAGAGTCTTTTGTCTCATGCAGAAATGTCTTGTATGAGTTCAACAAAGTAAAGTTTTTTAATAGTGATTATTAACTTCCATAAAAATTGTATTGTACATGGATGATGGTGGAGCCCAACAAAATACTGTTTGCGTGATAGTTCTGCTCAAAATTTTAGTAGCTACTGATAATACTAATATTTCTGATTTATTATTTCAGATAATACTGATACTGTAATACTGATATTTCTTAAAATCTTGAAAAAAAAAACTACCTAGGCATAAATTAAACTGCCTATTGTGTGCGTAGAGCTGTCATAATCAAAGAGCTTTTATTTTGCATTCATTTACTCTTTGGATACTTACTGTCCCTGCTGTTATGTTGGAGTGTTTTGAGAGAGCAATAACAACTCATATCTTGAAAGCATCTCTTCTACAACGGAGGGAAGCAGATGATATGATATGAAACTGAAAGAGAAAACAGAGAGAAAAAAATAATTAAGGGTCATATATATAATTCTCCTGCCAGTGGCAGCTTAGGCATCTGACACTTGTGCTGTTGAATGTTTTCTGCATGGTGCCAGGTCTCCAAAGTACAGGGAGAGAAAAAGAGTACAGAGCTAACATAATTCTGCAGCAGTTATGGATCCCACTCTCTGTTTCAAGGACCAATTTTGCAATTTTATGGAATACAGTTACTAGATAATACAGAGTTTGGGGTATAGGGCCTAGAGTCCCAGTTTGTCTCTCCTTTTCTTGTTAATAAACACAGCCCTAACTACTAGGTGGCACCACCTCTTTCCTGTCCTACAGTGCTCTTTCAGGGAAGGATAAAGCCCTAGATAGAGCAGAGGACAGGGCAAACAAGCAAGAAAACAATCTGACAGCAGTTAATTTTGGTAAATGAGGTTTAAAGTTGGAGTTTCAGCTCAGTCCCTCCACCCAGATACCTTCAACCACACTGTTCCTTTTTCTCCCATGCCATTCCGGATGCTATGCAGCAATGAGGAGTGCTTCTCCCTGTACTAGTTACTGTGATCACCTGATGCTTACATGTTACGCTAAGTACCACTAGATCAACCCAGCACAGCATTTACAGTCCTTTCTCATCCCTGCTCTTATATCTTCAAATATCCCATATTCCTAACTCACGAGTAGGTCAGAGTCAGGAAAGCCATCTTCTATGAAGCAGCATAAAATGCAAAGTTAAATGTTCTAACAAAAATGCACTCTTTCTTGCTCTTTTGTTCATAAAGCCCACACGAAGAAATGTGTTTATATATTCACTTGCCAAGTGCAGCTACTAAATGCAGTAATATGAGTGCTCTACTTCCAAGTTTTCAGTGCATAACATGGACTTTTCAAAAGATCAAAGCAATTAAAAAATAAATGAGTGCATGAAACAAGCTTCGAAACTGCCTTAGTTCTCCTGCTGCTACTGATGCTTTTGATGTGATTTCCCCTGCTTTCTTCTTAATACATCTCTGTTCTCAGAGTGAATAGCTGTGGCCACACACAGGGTTTTCATAGAAAAGGGGTTTTACATAGTCTGGATAAGAATTTTCCTTCTATATAAATTGTATATGAGGTTTTTAATCTCCATTGAGATGATTTTATATTAGATTATCAAAGAAGACATGACCAGTCTACCTGGATTCTAGTTTGAATTTGATTTTATTTCAGGAAAATAAGTTAGTGTGTCTAGCTAAGCTGGAGTAAACAGCACTCGCTTTCATAAGCCATATGAGTTAGACACAATCCTTCACAGTAATCTTTTTTCTAGTCATCAAGAGGAAGGGATTTTAAAGTTTACTGCAAATGTTCACTTTAGAACTGATTAGGCTGTGTGGACTGTGTTCAGATTCCTATAGTTTGGCTGTGGTGTACCAGCTTACCTTTCAATAGACCAAACTCTTGTGGACCCAGAAGCTACAAACTGAACTACAACTACTCCCTAGCTAAAGAGTTTCACGGAGTTCACAGTCTGCTGCTTTGAACCTCTTGAGAAGTGAAGTATATGAGATTTTTACTTTCCAAAAGGCTGTTAAACGTTTGTGGATCTGTTGGTGCAAAAGTGTAAATCTCACTCAAAGCTGAGCATCCATCCAGAACTACTGATAATGGCAGAAGCCTCTGAATCGTTTTATTGACACACAGATCAGACTTCACTTGGGAGTTGGAACATGTTAATGAATGTCACCAAAAACAATCCTTGGCCACACAGAATAGTTGCCTCCTTAATTTTAAGGAAAGAAGAGGATTGAACTTTTTTTCCTTTCTTTTGGACACAGCTGGAGACACTTATTGCCTTCAGCAAATTGTCCTTTTCCAAAGAAGCTGGACAACTGACCAGAGATCTTGTGACTTGCTCAGAAACAGAAAATTCTCTGCCCACACATTATTAGTGACATTTGTATCTTGTGCTTGTAAACTCAAGAGTTATTTTTCATGCTCAAATACAAACCAGGGACTTAAACAGAGAGCAGTTCAAGGTCTACTTGTTTAATTCTCTTTGTTTAATTCAGTGAAGAGTTTAGGAACTCAGTAGAATTTTTATAAAATATGACATAGCAAAAGCCTGAAGGAAAATGCAACATATACTGTCTCACGTATTTTTCTAAGATTTCTTTTAAGTCACGTTTCAGAAAACCTCAGGATCACTCCACCTGGTCCATGGCTAGTTCTTACCTTGATTTGATAAATCAGAACCAGAATTTTGGCCTAGCTTCACCAACGGACTTACTGAAGTCCTATCAGTGTAAACCAAGGCAGAATGTTCTTTCACATCACCCACATAGTAAAATGCAACAAATAAAGAGTTATTTTCAGTATTCTACATAATTGTCAAATATGCTATTGTTTTTTTTAACCCTTTTGGTTTTCTAGGTAAGAGATATAGTATCTTTTTCATATCTTATCTTTCATTCTTTCATTCTGCTTAAGGGGCACAGCTGTCAAACCATTGGGATTATGTGTAAAGTCAGCAAGATTTGCCTTCCTGGTGTGCTGCTATTCTCTACAGCGCAAATGACAATTTCTCCTCTAGCTGCGAGGCCAAACTGTACAACATCAGATGTCCTTGTGTGCTATGTATATTTATGCAAAATGGATGCACCATTTAAGAAGTCTTTCTACCTTGGTGCTTTGAAACCCTACGTCCCTGACCATGTAGGAATGATGGTCCAGTTGCAAAGCTGTTGCAATTATTCTCCTTGCTTAACCCCAGCTGGCACTTTAAATACTGCAAGTCTGCACAGGACCCACTATTTCCTTGTGACAGAGGTCTCAGAATGCAGTGGGTGGCTGCAACTGCTCCCCTGCCGGACTGTCACAGAAAGAAGTAAATATTATTTGCTTTCATTCTGTTACATATAAAGAGTAAAAGTTGATTAAGGTAAGAAAAGTACCTATTCTGTAATTGTAAAAACAAGAAGGGAAGAACTCTTTCATTCTCTTCCTTTTTTTCTTTTTTTTTTTTTAATCTAAGTTAACTAAGGGCATGATATGGCTTTGATGAAGTCAATGAAAAGGCTTCCATTGATTTTTAGGAGGTACTGGATTAGCCTGAAAAAAATAACAACTGATTCATAGTTCACATTTGGTCTTTGCACCATGCCGTTAAAACATACAAAACGGGAATAACAAAATAACAGAAAATGCCTTGTGCAAATGAAAGCATTTATGATGCCCTTTATTTAATAAATGAAGTCTGATATCTTTATCCTGGTAAATGGTCAGCAGTGCCATGCTTTGTTTTAAAAAGGACATCTTATCTGTGCAGTAAACTGTGCTTGTAAGCAAACATGGGTTCACCCTGGTTCCTGCAAAGGCCTGCATTGCCATGCAGAGGGACAAGACAAGGATCAAATTTGCTTTATGAAGTCCAAATGGCTTCACAAATGTAACTTTCCAACTCTGCAAGGCAGAAAAGGAAACGGTAAAGAGGTGACAATAGCATCTGGAATGATAGAAACAAAGAACAATGGGGAGAGAGTTGTTTCCTTTAGCCCTCTTAGCAGTGTCTAATGATGAAGACCACTAAAATGAACTTTCTTGGCCCTGTGGTCTTTGAAATAAATGAACTGTGCTTGGTTTGCAAGATATTAAAGTATTTCTAAATGAAGTATGAGAGTCTTCATTTAGAAGAATGTAAGAATATCACCACAAATTTTAATTTTTATGCTTATGTATATTGGCAAGCAACATCTTATTATATTTCTATGTTGATAGTAATATATATCATAGCTCAAGGTATGTTGCTAATGACAAAAATGTAGAACATAAGAAACCTGCCGGTCTTTCAGTGAAAATAT
Source organism: Nothoprocta pentlandii (assembly GCA_013398315.1). Taxonomy (NCBI): domain Eukaryota; kingdom Metazoa; phylum Chordata; class Aves; order Tinamiformes; family Tinamidae; genus Nothoprocta; species Nothoprocta pentlandii. The sequence continues at coordinate 544,345 of VZSG01000337.1, forward strand.
AGACTTGCCAGAGGTAGCTTGCCACCAGAGGGAGCCTGCACAGCTTCCAAAATTGTGGAAAGACTGGAAGATTGACAAAGGAAAAAAATGGTAAGATATTTATAAAGGGACTAAAGATAATAAGCAAAGTCTTTATCAGATTTTATGGAAACATTTTACATAAAAAGCTATGATGTCAGTTTACTGCTTTAGTCTGCAGAAGAAAGCAAGATACTCAAAGGCAAAGTGGATAAAGACGTTGACAAGAACTGCAGTGATCATATGCAAAAGGGGATAGTAAACAACTAAAGTCAAGATCCAGACAGTACAGGAATGAAACAGGAAAATAACATAGAAGTTTAATTCCATCACATTCCCATTCCTATCCTGTAGGACCTAAATACTCGCACTGGAAGTCATTTCAGAGAAAGAATTCTTTGATCTATATCTGCACAAATAAAATGAAGACCAGAAAAATTATCAGGCAATAAGCAGAGTTTCTGTACTTGTACCTCTCTGAATATTTGATTATGCTTCAAAAATGTCTTCATGAACAACAACAATCCCTGATTATTATAAAATAAAAGGACTGAACATGCCTTGAAAACAAATGAATAGCTTTCACTAACCACTGGTCTGATCGTCTCTTCTGAAGATCATTATCCCGTATGTTACCCTGATATAACTTCTATTTTCAGCTGTAACATTCTAAATGCATTCAGTGATTTCTCAAAATGCCAAGCTGACGCTTATGAAAGCAGAAAGATTTATGAAACATTGCTTCTGAACAAATTAGAAATTTCCTGTGATGATTTTATTGGAAAAAAAGATCAAAGAAACATCTTTCTAATAATATTAGTGTTGTTATGATAATAACAGTAGGTTTTCCTGCAAAAATCTGAAAATGGAGAAATATCAAAAGGCCAGAGGAGAGAACTAACAAGAGATGAAGGCTGGAAAGGAAAAGGATGCAAATGACAGCGGTTTTGAGGACTGAATACATGTGCACAAAAAGAAATTCATATCAGATATTTCAACAATTGTCCGTATGACATTCAACCTACTGTATAACACCTGCCAGAGGAATTATTAGTGGCTGCTGACACGTTATTAGATGGGCCTGTTAACTTCCAGAATTATGTCTTCAGTATGATTATATATGATTACATCACTACTCTTACTGACTGCAACGCAAACAACACAGATATACTGCCACATACTGTATCCCTGCTTGTTGCTGAGGGAAATTAAGCAGGTTAGGGGCCTAGATCGAGGCTATGATTCCTGCTCAGTACAATACCTGTGATATGTGTGGCAGAATTCCAGAGATGCACATCTTGGGCCTGACAACTACTGGGGACGAAAGTATGCGGGCAACCTACAGTGCAGTGTCTTCACTTGCACCTTTGACTCAGGCAACAGGTAGGCTAACATAAAGTTGTGCTTGCTTACTTTATTTTGATAAGTCTTGATGTCCTTTACATATCTAACATATCTATTCCAATGTCCTGTCTTTGCCAATTTATAGTGGATCCTGCATCATAAATTTCTCAAGTAATTGGAAATAATGACACAGGTCATAAAAAGGCTTACAGGCTTGGATTCTTACTTTAACACTTTTTGGTGAGGGGGGGAAGCTGCTGTGAAGGAGATAGTTTGCTAGTTATTAATTTCAATCTGTTGAGAAGCTATCATTTCAAGCATATTTCTTCCATTTCTCACCACCTACAACAGCTTAGAGAGGCAGAAGGAGAGGTACAGAGCGCTAAGATGCTTCTATTAAAAAAAAAAAAAAAAGTCCTATATTAGCTCATCCTAGCTACAGGACATCCCTTGTGCAGTGACTAGAGCAGCCTTGGTTTAATTGCTTCTGCAATATTGCCAACTTGCTGCGTTACTGAAAAATTTCATAGCACTTGGTACTTTTTCTGCGTGGTCCAGATCTGCTGTCTGTAGAGCCCATGAGAATATCAGTTTCCACTTTTAAATGGAAGCTAAATGAAAATGGAAGTTTCTGGATGATGTAATTGTGGCCTGACCTCTAAGAGGGCCTGAGGTCAGAAAGTACTTAAGAAAAATCCAACAGTTCTTGCATTTTTAGGGTCTGATTAAGACCTGATTCCCTAGAACCAGACTACCTGCCTTCTTGATTATTCACGATTTCTCAGTTTTCATCATTGTAGTTGGTGATTCAGGACTGATACAGCTCTGATAGCGTCAAGGATCACGTTTCATCCACAGCAGTCCTGGGTTCAGAAGCTTGAGTTCAGAGTCAGTTTCCTCCTCACTATTTTGATGGATAATGCAAGTAGCCAAGTTGCAAATGGATGAAAAGCCCTCATAAAACTCTATAGTAGGAGAAAAAAAAAAAAAAAAAAGACGCTTGGTATTGAACATTTCAGTTGCTGCATCTGAAGACCTTACACTGTTCTTGTCAACCAAAGGATTTGATTCATAGTCTCATTCATGGTCTCTTTCCTGTTCTAAATAGGATGCTGAAATGTTGGCTTAGCGTGTGCCAACATACAATGTAAGTCAAGTTCTCCACCCACCTGCCTTGCTATAATCATGCAACTCACTTAGAAAGCAACATTTTTCAAGCAGGAGGAAAAAAAAACATACAGTTCACTGAAAAACGTATTAACATCATTTAGACCTTCAATTTAATATTCATTGGCACATGCAATATTTGAAGCCTGTAGAAGTTTCACATTACAAATGGTACTGGTAGGTAAGGGCTCAGGTTGGAGTTTCTAACTCTTTACATAAGATAAATGCTTCACATCACTTGTGACCTAAATACTTCAGTGTGCTGCAATGTTTTACTCTCAGATTGTATTTGCTTATATTTTTAGTATTTATACAAGAGTGGCCAACTGAGATGGAATGTTTTGTCGACAGGAACATCTGCTGGGTACCACTGCAACATGCTGATAAAGGGAATATGCTTGCTGTATTTATAAAATATAGGAGTTTTGCCCTACAATTTAATTGGAACGGAAAAAGGAAGGAATAGAGGCTTCACTGAGTAAGGATGAAGGATATGCCTGCGTCTGCTTCAGAAAGGTATCACTTCTCATTCCGAATATAAATTGGCAGCTTTGGTTGTGGGAAGGAGTGCTATGTCTAGTCATTTTAAAAATATGACCAATATTTATAACATTCCTGTATTCTCATTCTTAGATCTCTACATAATCGTCTGTCATATACGTAATTCTAACTGGTTAACCCAGAATTTTTCATTTCAATCTCTAGAGCATATAACAAGACACACATCACCATATGTGACAGAAAATGCCGTGTGTCTATATGTACACTGCTTCTATGCAGTATCCATACATATGCACACATCTATAGGTACGATGTCAACATTCTGTGTTTACAAGGAACTAAATAAATACCTAGGCATGTTCCTTATCCTAGGGAAGGATAGGAGAAAGATACAGGAGAAAAGCAATTTGTTGCACAGCTTTGACACATTCAGGGTATTGCCTCAGTATGTGTCACCTGTATATGCAGTAGGTAATTTTGTGTGGTGTCAAACAAAAAGTTCAGTTGGCATGAAATGCACTAAATTATTCATGAGAAGCATTGCAATTATTAAAGCATAATGAATGACTGCCACCAAAACCACTATTTTGCAAATAATATTCATTTCATATGCTTACTTCTGAAACGTTTTAAGGAAGTTTTATATATATATATATACATACACACACATACATATTTATATAAGCACACACAAATGTAGGTGTTTATGTATATAAGTAAAATATACACAGAATACATTTTAAAACACATTTAATTTTTGCATCCTTCAACTTCTAAAGTCAGCCATAGGTCTAAAGTAGAGACTCCAAATCCTTTGAATCACATAAGAATTTTTCTACTGGTTTCAGTGAACTTCAGAAAGACCAAAATGGATAACCAGTACAATACTATGAAATTTCAGAAAAAAACAGCTGACTGCAACATTGTTATGCCATTGTTTTTGATTTACTATTGCTTGGCTTTTTGCATCTAAATCTTTCCTGCCTAGCTGCATTAGTGAAACACTAGGAAACAGACATTGCAAAGTAGCTTTCACATAGGTTCCATTCCTTGACTATAATTATTATTTCTTCTTTTGAGGCAGATCGAGTAACAGCTATAAGGCAAAAGCATACAACTAAATGGGAACTGCAATTCTACTTTTGCAGAGAAGAACCTGGTTTTAGTTTGGAGGATTTCAAATATGCTATATTGTATACAGTTTCTGTGTATCATTTTCCCTCTTGTAGACAAATAGGGGCACAGAGAAATTTTTTTTTTTTTTTTAATACTGTGGAAGTCAGTGATTAATTCCCTTCACTTTGCAGCTTTCACAGCATTGCTTGCATACTACCCAATAATGTATGTGAGCCACAATGCTGGAATTCCACCTCTGTGTGTAACTTCTCACAGCTCACATGCCACTCAGCATCCTGCTGCCACAATAGTTATTTTCAAAAACCTGTTTTGAAACAGTACATTGAAAAGGTACACCCTGAAGAACTGCACTATACTAATGGAAAGAACATGATTTTTTTCGGAAGTTTGGGAACATGAGGTGAGAGTCATCACTGCCTGAATCCTTTGACTTCATATCAGCAAATGCACCATGAAACTCTGCACACAAGACCAAAAATAGCATAATCTATTTGCTTAAGGGCATGCTAAAGTATATGGGTGAGACTTAGGGAATGAGATCAAATACAACTCCATTTCTTTTACTTGCAAGAATATATAATATATTATATATATATATATTCCTGCATATATAAATTGACAAGAGAACAGGTGATTTGCGACCAGCAAAGGAGAAAAGCTGACTTCTGCTTTCTCATGAAGCATGAAGAAGCAGGGGAGAAGGACAAGGTAACTCTGTATCTGACTTCTGGCACATCCACTCCAGAACATAGTCCATCTGGTAAATGTAGTCCCTAATATTATTATAGTCCCTAATCATAAATACTATTAATTTTTAGTCTCTGCATTTTTGAATAAAAGTCAAAGAAACTTTCCAGCATCTGTATCTGAGACCTTGTCCTTGATTCAAGATTCCAGACTGAATTTCACACCCAAAATTTTTACTGCCAGATGATGTGATATTTTTCTTTTCTATTTCTATTTCTTTTTTTCTATTAATATGTCTTCCGATCTGCATAATTTTTGATCTCATTGTCATTCTGTTTAGCTAGAAAGTGCGTGAAATATAATTCATGAAAGTCATTGTTGATGAACGGGGACTGAGTGGTGTGTGTCTCTGAATCACTGTGCCCATAGGGCTTACTCGTCCAGTATGATGAGAGCAGCTTCTGACATTGTGGGCTTCCCAAAGCCCAGAAAGAGAAAATGTTTGGAGTTTCCTTTTCTCTGAAGTACCATATCCACCTCGATCGTGCACTCCATGCTATGCCTTTGTCCTCAAGTGCTTCCCGCACTCAGATCCTGGCTTATTTGAGCCTGCTCTGACCCTGCACTCTGCAAGGTGCAGCAACTCCTGGGGCTCCTGGGCCACCATCTGCAAGTCTGTGCAAGAGGCAGGAGAAGAAGGCAATAGGCATACTACAGGAAGTGATACAGAACTGAGGAAAGGTGTGAAGGATTGAGATGACTGTTGTACTTTGCCTTGGGAAGGTGATGGGCCACAGAAACTCTGCTTTTGGCCATATTATTTTGGTCTTTCATTACCAAGTACTGAAGAGCAGCCAAATGCATAGCTTCATTGCAGGTCAAGGCCAAAAGTTTATTGACGCAGTGTTACAGGGTGATTACATTTGTCTGACTGTACTGGTCACAGCAGCAGATCAGCAGCTATTTCTCTTAAGGAAAACAAAAACTGAGGAACCAATAAATTCCACTACAATTTTACAGAGAATCTTCCCCCCACACTCTCTCTTTCCATTTCATCTAGTTTGCAAGGAGCTGCAGGGATATTGTTTAGCAGAAAATAACTGATTCAAAAATTCAGGTGATGGCTGTATGGTGGATTGACTCCAACTGATATATAGCATCTGTGTATATAATGAGGAGCTCAGTGAGGTGGCTACTTCCAGGCAGGAAAGTGCTAGATGATGGGAGAAAAATACATTTACTTTTATCATAAGCAAATGGCAGCTATTTTACCTCTTCACCACTAATAAGAAAATATAGATATTACTCTCACTTGTCTGAGACCAGATTCCCTACGTGAAATGCCTGCTTGGCACACCGACATGTGCCAAGGTCATAAGCTGCACTATAATCATAGAAAAAAACTTCTACCAATAAATAATTTTGTTTTCTTGGATTAACTTTTCAAAAGCTATGTCACTAATTTCAACCATCATAAACTTTGAAGCATCTCCTCTTTCTCTCTGGAATTTGACTGAAAAACCCTAAGCCATCATTAGAGTCAATCTGGATATTTCTTCAGTGCTATAAAATCCCTTAAAACATTTTAATTAACATAAAATTTTAATTCCCAAGAAATAATAATTGAACTTACCAGTCCTCACACTGAAATTTTTTCCTCTTTAATTTTTATTCTGTAGCGGTCTGTATGTTTTGGAGCATGCATTTATGTTTATTTATATTGTGTTACTTTCATATGAGATTGATACCTTTTCTGTATAATGGTACCCACATTAACAATTCTGTTGATAAAAATGAAAACCTACAAAAATGTACATTACCTTAGACCTTATCAATTTATACTGTGTAATCCAACATGTAATGCCCTAGAAGTCTCAATGTAAAACAACTGAAAAAGCATTTGTAGGTGTTAGAACTGGGCAGAAATATTCTGATCACTGTTAAATTTGTGATTTGAGACATGAGCTTGATATTAACTTTAATTGTATCTTGCCTTACACAATTAACTTAAGGCAGTTTGTTGATTGTAGCACATCTTCCTCAGATTACAAGGAACATCATAAGCAATGAATATTCCTTTAGTAAATACTTTAATCTGAATCTATAATCATTAATACTTTAGCCATCCATGATAGGCTGTTTTCATCTTAACATAAAAAAAAATTCAGCATACCATGGCTTGTAGGAATTTTGTACTTCATTATGTATCTCTTTGATTTCACTTCAGAAGCTTAGCTATTAAGAATATCAGACAATTTTGATGATCTTCTCAATTTGCCCACTAAACCTCTAAGCGAGAAAGAATCTAACAGGCAACAACAGCATCCATCAAATGACATTAAAATCTATTGTAAAGAGAGAAAGGAGAGGGGAAGGGGAGAGGAGGAAAGAGTGATCTCCAAGAGCATTGTGCCATTTGGAAAATTACATAATTTTCCAAATTATGTAATTTGTTATGTAGGCAAAACACGATACAAGTATTTCCTCTTCTTTCTTTGCTGAAGAAAATGTTTTCACTCTTTTTCATGCTTTCTGTTTAAAAAGCAAAAACTCTGTTGTCCACTGTAATAGCAGAAGGTTCTGGACATTTCATATACTGAAACACAATCCATAATGACAAAAAGACAGCATTTTATTGCATTCAGCCTGGGTTATGTAGTCTGCAACACTGTAATGTGCTCTCCAGTGGCCTAGATATCAGAGTGTTACTCGGGTGTAGATGAAGATCTTTAGTTTTTAATTAATAATACATAGTGCAGAATCTGAAAGGCTATCTATAATTTATGTATCAGTGTCTCTAAAGCAGTCATTCATGCATTATATATTCAGACAGAAAATTCTCTTGCTTTTATTTTATTCTCCAATATCAAGTACATTAAGATGTTATTATGTATCCTCCAAAATGGATCAGTGCTACCCAGTGTTCCATAGCTCGCAAAGATGAGAGCTTCTATCAGGTTCTCGTGGCTAAAAGAGACTGAATATGCCAAAGCATCACCAACTGAGCACCTCTTTCCCTCCCTCTCCTCTGATAGGCTTCCAAAAAAATGATCAGACTGTTTCTTTGGTATGTGTTAATTTACCAGTAGAGAGACAGCTAATGTGTGCAAAAAAAGTAGTTCATAAAATAGGAAGAAATGATTTAACAATAAAGGGTTTCAAAATTGTACTTAACTGATCACAGTAATATAACACAAGGCTTTTATAAAATAAAGGAATAAAAAAGTCATTTTTCAAATAAATTTTAAGTAAAGCTGTTACATATGAAGTATGCCTAATATTAACAGTCATTCTGATCATGCTGTCCTGTTTTCAAAACGCCCACCTACATATGGACATTTCTTTATAAAAAAAGAAAAATGAGGCATACTGTGCATGCTAAATGTGCATCTCCTAAAATCTGCTTTCAATGCTGTATTTTATTCTTCCTCTCTCAAGCTGCAAACATCCAAAAAGCAATACCAAGCTACCAAAGGCAAAAAAAAACCCTCAGACTTTCTTATGTCACTTTTCTATTGATCTCCCCCAAAACAGCATGGACAAGATGCTATGATGGTGCTGGGGAGGAAGTAATTCCTTGGGGACTCAGGGGATCCAGTTACCTGACAGACAGCCTGAACTTGTTTGCTCCAAAACAGAGGGAAATGAGTCACATTTACATTTGCAGCATTACTGCACCGGATGTGGGGGCAGCCCAAATGTTATTTTTAGACTTGCCCCTGTGATAATCCAGCCTCAACAGAAATTTATCTCAATAGAGATACGAAATATCTTCCAGCCTTCGGAGGATGAGGATAAACTAACTAATAGTTGTAATGCATCTAAATAGTACAAAGATTTTTATACAATGAGACAGTAAGGTAGGAGATCAGAATGTGCAAGCCAGCTTTCAGAAAAGAGAGATTATAGGACAGATAAGAAATTATGTACTTCTTGGCTTACTAATTTTTTTAGAATATTGCAATATACTAATTAGAGAATAATTATCATGGAAATTTAAAATACATCAATCTAAATATGCTCTATAGGGGTTTTGAAATAACTTTTTGTGATATTGAAAACTGGTCATTCCAGCGAGTAAACATTTTCTATGTATTTTTACCTCTGTTACTAATTTTTTGTTTCTGTTCCGTAAATATGCACAACTAGCTACCTTAAATAATTTCACCTGTTTTTCCTCAGAGGACTCGGTACCGACAATTCTTTGCAATTCTTTGCATGGTTGGTCTATTTTGCAATGTTGTCTTTCCCTAATATGAAATCAGGAAGAAGAAAAAAAGACACAAAAAGTGCTCTATGTCTTCATGTCAATCTTAAAAAAAAAAAAAAAAGAAGCTGCAGATATATCAGGCTGAGGCAAATACGAAACAGAAAGAGATCCCTGCAAACAGTTAACTGCAGGTAAATGGCAAATTATAGAGTTACTAAATTGCTTCTGCAACAGGAACCGTTAGATTTTTCTCACTAGTTGAAAAGTAAAAAATATTTACAAATTAGACTATAATTTTAGAAAAAAAACTCCTAGGTCACATGGTCTATTTCTTCTGTTCTGACAGGACTGAGTTGATCATTTTGAAGTGTTTTGTATAACCTGGTTTTGAGCAACTCCAATTAAAAAAAGTGAATAAGGTCATTTCTGTGAAAGGTTTCTTATAATTCATTTACCACCTGACAACTTGTCTTTGAAAACTGTACCACAATGTTAAACTTCATGCCATTCGAAAATACTCCATAACAGACACTTCACTGGTTGCTTCTTATTGCCTGAGCAGTATCTGAAAAGCATTTTCTTACCTGAAGAATAATGGGTATAGTATGGACTAAATTAATTCTAAGATCAAAGGTTAAAAGTATGCTCATTATTAAACTATCAGAAAGAGACTGTAAATAAACATTATTTTATAACCAACTATTTCAGTAAAATAATTATGTTCTGAGTAACAGAACATAACAGTTCTCAATAAATCAACTGCCAGAAGTGCATATTTCTCGGCTACTGAGAAGGAAATGATGACGGCATTGTCTCTCAGACATATTCAGTCAGCGAGAAGTGAGTGCTCACTACTGGTCAGTAACTATACATCACCTTCACATTTCATTATAACTCTGGATATCTTTGTCAAACATCAAACACTAAGGTAAATAACCTCCTTGTTTTTAGATCAACATATGTTGCTACAGTCCTATTAAGTGGTCTTAAATTTGTCCTTCCATGTTTGTAACATGAAAGGCTGCTATTTTTAATGAATACAATTAAAGCATTGCCTTCCTTTATCTTCCAGATCCTTGCTAATACTTGATTTTAAAGAGGATCCAACCATTACTCCTGTATGCTTCCAGCAGTAACAACTTCATTTAGACATACTGCCAGATAATTTACTGGTTTGAAAAGGATGTACTGCAAGATAAAAAGGACAAAAGAGTGATGTATAGGAGAGTATGTATATAGATTTCCAGGAGAATGAAGAGAGGATAAATCTGACTAGCATGAACCAGGAATATACTGCACTGACAGAGGAGTAATCTACATCTAACAATAACAGTGTCCGCATTCATTGATGCAGTCACTGAAAAGAAGATGCAAACACATTATTCTGCTACTGAGAGTCTGGACTGTGTTAAGCAATTGTTTGCTGTCTCTCTGGTTGTTGCTTTATTTGTGGGATACTGATGGGAAGACAAACCAACAGTTCATTTATGACTATGCTTTAATTCTAATCCATCTAATCACTCCTATATCTATTTAAGGGGATTTGAGTCCAAGTCAATTCAATCTACTTTTTTCCAAGAACATCTTGTTGGGTACTGTACCACATGACTTATTAGTAGAGTAGATCTCCAGTACAGATTTTCAAATAAAGTCATAAAACAACCATGATGGTAGGCATTAAAAATTCACATTCACCAACGATTACTGGAAGACAGGGATAAGTCTGTCTTCCAGGATATGAGAGTAGTTTGTTACATAGCACTGTACTTTGGTGGTAACTTTCTTATACTGAAGACTGCATTGCCACTGGTTTCTAATGACAACCCAGTTAATTCTGTTTTTAACCATTGAATGCTTAAATGTCATCCACTGTGGAGATTTTGATTAAGGAAAATCTGGAGGTATACAAGTTGCCTTCACATGTATATTGAAACCGAAATCACAATCACAGGTAATTCTACATTAAATTATATTCCACCGGCAAGTAAAAAAAATTCAAAATTTCTTATTCCCGCTCTGATTTCTAAGTGCTAAGCTGCTGCAGTACTATGCATAAAACTGTTGTAACTACAAAGAATGCCATGTTGCAATAGGGAGAAAATGTAATTTTTATATAAGAATTAAATTAAAAACTGATACAAATCATTTTGTGCCATAGTTTTTATGTTACAGACCAATTATTTTATATATTTTTTATATTTCACCTCTGTCACTGAGCAATTTAATCATGATGGTACCAGAGCTATTAGATTTGGCTCACATAACCTATTTTTTTCCTTTACTGAAAGTGTTACTTTGTGTAGTAACAATCTGGAATCATGTTCCCTTTAAAATTTATTATTTTAGTATGTATGAATTTAACAAAAAGATGGTCCCAACCACTATTTTCTTTCTGCAAAGGACATACAAACTGATAAGTCCTTTCCTAATTCTTTGGTATCTTTCATAAGATATGAAATTTATTTATATTTGGAAATAAAAATCTCACTGGTTCTCCTTTTTTTCCACTCAACAAGATGAGTAGATACTCAGCTAAATCCATTTTTAATTCCTAACATAGTTTGTTTGATTTTCCTCTAATATAGCTCTGCTTCATGACAAGCACTAAGGCTACTTAATAATTTAAGTAGGTTTTTCTCTCCTAGAAACAGTAAATGTTCTTAAATTGCCAGCAGTGATTATGAATGCCATGAGTTTATGAAACTTACAAAACAGGGTCATTAGAAAGTTAAAGATTTGGGGTGTTTTTTTTTTGTTTTGTTGATTTTTTCCCTGCTGGACCTGTAGAGAAGATTTCACAGCAAAAAAAAATTGGCTATTTTCCTTGTTCGAGAAGGGCATTGACAGGAATATCTCATCATATGTGCAAGTTAGATCTCACTAGTGACAAAGTTCATGACTGGGCCAGCATAAGACAAGTATAAATAGATGACAATGACCCGACAGTTGGGAAATTCTTCTTTGTTCTTAGAAATGCAGCTGCATACCACAGTTTATTGCAACACTGCCTGGAGCCGTGACAGGTCAGCACTATGTTGTCACCCTTACCCCTGTTGTTGTCATTCATGACATGACCACACTAGCATAGACTCAGAGACAGTGATGACAGCAAAAGAGCCTGAAAACCCTCAGTGTTCAGACTTAAACACTAGTTCAGCTCAACCAGTTTCATTACACACAGGTACAGGCCCTATGCATCCAGCCTAACTACTGTCATGTTAAAGCACGTGTACTACTGACTGTGGTCTGCACCACAGCCAATCTGTGAAGACTAATCCTCAAAATCACTCCCATTTTGGCCTTCCAGTCCATCACCACCACCTCCACTTTCTCAGCACCTGCTCCTAGATGTTCTCCTTCCAACCCTGTCTGGATCATCTTGTACCTAGCACTGTCTTTACTTTGTCTCCTGATAAGAACACATATTTTGGCCGTACCACTGCAAGCCTCAATGTGCATAGTAGGCACTGATGACAGCCTCAGCAAGGCCACTATCGTGAGAAGCCTTTGTGCTTCTGGACTTGTGCCAAGGCCCTTTCTTTGTTTGACTAGTTTGTTTTTCCACAGTATATGGTTATCTCTTCTGTCAAAATCAAAATAGTTGGCCTCTCACAATTCAAGTTTTTCCCTCATTCTAACACCCAGGAGACAATTCACAATTTTGATCTTTTTTTTTTTTTTTTATACTAGACTTCTTAAATAATTCTGAATCCACTTCAGTTACCATTGCATTTAAACATATTTCTTTTCCTCCCTTCTCTTTTACAATCTGCTTTCTGTAGTGAAGATAATAGTCATCTCCTTCCTGTTCATCCTGCTTGTGATGTAAGCCTACCAATACTGCAGAGTACAGGAATGCAGTACTGCCTAAACGCCTCTTACTTCAGTAAATGGAAGTGAAAAATTAGTAGAAAGGAATAGAGGGAGTTCTATCAGGCTCTTCTGGATGCACATCCAGACTGATTTGATTGAAGTCTGAATTTTCCCTGTGGATACACAGCCATAGGTTTCCGCTGTACAGTAGGCCAGGCCAAGCCAAAAGTTTACCCAAAGCATTAGCAAAAAAAAAAAAAGAACACAAAAACAAACAAACAAACAAACAAACAAAAACCCTAAATACCTGCTTGCATCAAGACAGAAAACGAAGATGATGTCTCAGGCTTCTCGCAGGCTCGAAGGGCTCCAAGGACACTACCAAAGCAGCTCTAAGACTGAAGCCCAGCTCTCTGCAGATGTGCAGTTTGTAGCTGAGAGCAAACTCTAGAGTATTTGTTTTGACTGTAGCATCTTTTAAGACTGACTCTGTATGGATTTTCCTCTAGTAATGTTTGAATATACTCTGCAGAATTTCCTTTAATCCAAGCAGAGCTGAACATTTGTCTTGGCTCATCTACTTTGGCCACCCACACTCCTGAAACCAATACTGAGGGGCCTCATCTTGGAAACCAATAAAACCTTTGATAAATGTCACTAAAAACAGCCACCAGGCATCAAAGCTCTAGTAAGGAAGAGGAACGTAGGCAGAAATTCAAACAAGTGAGAAAGATGTACCCACAAGCCAAGTCCAACTAGACAATATCCTCTTCCAAACCAACGTAATGCTTTCTTCTTCCCTGTAATCTGTTTGAGACAACTGCTGCTCTTCCTTCTGGGCCCAGCCTTTGTGTCTAGTGCTCCATCAGGCAATGGCTCCTGACTAAATTTAAGGGCTCGCATAGCAGTGCGCTAAGCAATTTACAGTCCCTCTCTCATACATGCCTTTTTCTCACAAGTTTTCTAATTTTCCTCTGTCAAAAAGTTAATAGGTGGCATAATGCAGAAGGAGGATTAGATCACTCTAACCACCTCAATGTTGCCCATTAAAACTGCGCTGCTGGGATAAAGATCACAGCACACATGTGGAAAGGGACCTCTCCTAAGAGCTCCCACTCACAGTCCACTTTCCATGTACTTAAACAGTGGCTCCCCAGTACGAAGGAAACTTGCAATGGGCTTCACAGACCCATCTCACCTGTGGCAAACGCTTATTTCTCTCCTCACCGTCTCTTCAAAACTAACCAACTTTTTGACAGACGAGGTCTCTTCCCACATCTAGTGACCGTGGAGGGGGGAGGAGGCCAGTAGAGGAACGACTTCAGCGGCGGTTCCCACTTCCCTCACCCCTCGTCACCGCAGAAGTCCAGGGCGTGCAGTGGAGAGCTCCGCAGCCGGGAGGAGCCCGAGGTGGCCCCGCGTTTCCGGACTGGCGGCGGAGAGGGTCAGGGCCGCGCCTTCTGCCCAAGGGGAAAGAGAAAGAGTGGCAGCAGAAGCGCAATGCGTCGCGCAGGTGGGCTGAGGAGGCGCCCGGTGTGGGAGGTGTGAGGGCGAACGCGCGCCGCATCGTTGAGAGCGGGCGTTGGGCAGGGGGTAGTTGAGGGGACGCCCGATGCTCGCGCCGGACTTTTAAGAGCGGCCGTTGGGCGGGGGGGCAGCTGGGGGAATGCCTCGCTCCGGGCCGCTGAGAGCGGCCGTTAGGCAGGGGGCAGCTGGGGGGGACGTCCTGCCCTCGCGCCGGACCGTTGAGAGCGGCCGTTGGGCGGGGGGCAGCTGAGGAGGCGCCCTGCCCTCGCGCCGGACCGTTGAGAGC
>VZSG01000337.1:573864-739909 GCA_013398315.1 Nothoprocta pentlandii
ACTTCCAGAGTTGTTTTTCTTGCCTATTAATTCTGTGTCCTGTTCAAGATTATCTGTTTTAGAGGAGGCCAAATCTAATTTGGACCTGAATGCATGAAACCTAGTCTGTGCTGATTAAACTGGAGAAAAAATATTTTCTGTGGGAGTATAAAGACAGATCTTACATTTATCTATTTGGAAGCAGAAGATTTTTCTGCTGACAGAGTACATTGAGGACAGTTTCATTTTAGTTTTCTTGTAATGTTCTTGCTAAATTATTGTCACTTAGCTTTCTACAGGAGCATAGAGCAGCTTTATTTCATTGGCAAACTTGCAGCCTGCATTTTCCATGATGAAGAAGGATATAGAATTCATTAAAGTGGCAATCCATATTGCTGTGTTTTAGCTTGAGTGGTTTGTGAGATTATTACAGATAAGAGTCTAATTTGTTGTATTTTAAGGTGAAAAGTATTTTGTCTTTTATTTTGTTGTAGCCAATTCAGGTAACTGTAATTAAATATCACAGGACTGTCTGTGGGATCCCAGTCCATTACAGATGTGAATTTAGCAGAAGTGGTTATCCTCAAAAAACATAATTTGAGGCACCTACTTTGTCCAAATCAATGTCCTTGTCAAATGTAATTAAAAGTTTATTGCATTTTATCACTGAGTGGCTGTGGTGTTAGCAAGTAGAGTATGTTAGATGTGTTTCAGAAATGCATCTGGCTTAGTTTTAGCTAAAAGGAATGTGATTAATAACCTTCAAAACCAACTGATGTGAACCAGAGCTTGGTAAGAATGGACAACCAAATTTATCTCAAAAGTATTCCCCTGAAAGATGGATATTAACACAGATTTACTTTCAGCTGTAACTTTTGCTGCAAGTGGCCATTCTTACCTCCATGTAGCTGAAGAGACTTGATTTTTATCCCATGCCTCACTTTCCCTTGTGACAATAAAAGCATTTAAGCAGCTGCATGGCAAAGCAGGCTGGGGAGCAGATCAAGTGGCAAAGGAAATAAGTTGCTAAAATGGCGTGTAAGCGGTTCTGGAATAAAGGTGGGCAAGAATTCAGGTAGATGTGCAATTCATTGTTTCCTCACGATGTCCATGCGGTTATAGCAATAATCTGCTGTATATGAAAGAAGGAGAATGGTCAGTATAAACTTCAAAGGAAGGAGTGTAAGGTTGTACATTGTTTCATATTTGTACCAATTCTGTAGTGTTGAGCAGCTCGCATGTTAGTGTGTTCAGCTGTAGTGTCTAGAGATCTCCTATTACGAATTGATAAAATCTATGCAAAAAAGGTGGTGGTGGGTATATGACAGGATCAAACCATTACTTCTTTTTGTTTTTCTTTGTTTATCCAATCCATTTACCAATTTGAGAAAAAAATGTTCAAGGAGCTTCATTAAAGAAAGCAGAATGGTTCATGATAATTCGTCAGTCTCACCTAGTCTCACTTTCTGAATTCTGCTGCGTAAATTATCTGACTGTAATGACGTAGGGTTTAATCTGGTCTCAAGTGATTCAAGAAGGATATTTTTTCCACTTTCTTCACTTTCTTTTCTGGATGTGGGTGTTTTTTTTTTCCTCCTCCTAACTAGGTGTGGAAGACAGTATGCTTGGATAGCTAAAACCACTTTTGGGAAATCTTTCAATTTATATAGTTATATAGACATAGGTATCCTGTGTCTATCCAACAAAGAAGATGTATGACAATAATAGTGAAGTGCAATATGCAGAATCATTTGCAAGAACCTGAACATACAGAACTGCCACTGATTCATTTTCAGAAAGCAGCATATTTACTCAAAGGTAGTAATAGACATGTTAAACCCTCCTGTGAGGGCGATCTGCTAGAGAAATACCAAAATGAACATTTGGAGGGCTCTGCATCTGGGTCATATTTTAGGACTGGTAATGAATTGAGAATTTGGATTTTGCCAAGGGAGAAGAAGTTTAGTATATAGAATTCTATGTTGAGGGGACATATTTGCTGGGGAAACCTATTATCTTATGTGAACTTTAACAGTGTTTGGGCGTTGCGGTTGTTTTTGCAATGCTAAAGGTGAGTTGTGTGAAGGAAGGCTCATACTAACTCAATTTCTTTCTGTCTGATGGGCAGAAATAAAAATACTTTGTTATACAGTTAGTGTCTAGAATTTCTGTCCTAAGGCCTTAGAGATGATGCTGAGGTGGATTTAATATAAGGAAGTAAGTATTCTGAAGTTGTTGGTCAAAGTATTGGATTTTTTTATTTGTTTTTTTTTTAGAATAGACTGCTAGCTCTGTTCACTTCATAAAACTGTACATGCTTATGTAATGATTTCCTGCTTCATTAATAGTAACAATGCACACAGAAGTTAATGTCTTGTCATTGACTTTTTAACAACATTAAGTTTATCCAACACTGATTTGATTTCTTTTTTTTTCTTTGACTGTCACATATTTGTAAGAAAGGGACAAAAGTCAGCTAAAACCAGAGGACTTTCTCTGCTACAACACCATGGTTTAAACATACTCTTTGCATTGAACAGAAACTGCTTCTCACAGGTCCTTTGGAGAAGGAAAATTGTTTTATTACATTTCATGGTGAGAAATATACATTCCTAATCACTGTCATTTGTCTCCTCTGCCCAGAATCACTGAATAGTCAGAGATTTTTATATTATGTCAGTTACTTTGAAACAGAGCAAGCAATGCACTTTTGAAACTATTATTGCAAAGTAAAGGATGGAATATTTAAACATATTTCCAGTTTATGTAAAGATGGTTCTGGGAATAATGTAAGAGTAAGCTTTGGGTAGTGGTTGTTTCTATTAGCAGTAACAGCAGTTAAACTTGATGCAGCTTGTCCCAGTTATCATGTGGTCTTAAAAACTTCTTCCGTAGTGCTCAGAAGAAAGTAGCATATTATTTTAGCTTCTGCCATTATGTTATATTTTCTTTTGAGGATTTATTAGTGTCTAAAGCATTTCTGAATTAGAAGTTCCTTTGGTCTAGTTCTGGTAAAACTAACTGAGAGTAAAAATTTGCTCTCAAGGGGATGACTGTTTTTTGCGTTGGTGGGTAATAGAGGACGAGGCAGCATACTTTTGTAATAGAGAAATGAGTTCTGACCTCTGTATTTCATCTTCATAGGTGGTCTTATTAGAAATGTAAGAAGTACAATCAGTATCCATCTGTGGATGGATATGGCCTCACAGCGGAAGATACAGTAGTGATGATTACACTAGCATATGCATGACAGGTCAGGGAAAAGCCTAAACAAGAAGGAAGGTTGTATCCTTCCTTTCTCAGCAGAATTGAGTCTGTGCAGTGGCTCAGAAACAGCTCTGGGCGCATAGTGGCAACCCTGTCAAGTTTGATAGTTTGGTATCTTTCCAGGTCTGTCTATGGTTATGTCTACATGGGACAATGCTATGCTGTGGAAAGCTATTCCAGCTTATTTGGCTCTGCGTTGCTGTTGCCACTGTAAGGGCCGGGAATATTTCTGTACTGAGAAGGCCTGAAAAATCAAGCCTAAATTCATCCCATTTGTAGGAATATGTTTCCTCTGTGGTGAATCTTAGTTTGTCTGCTCCAAACAGTACTGAGCTCAAGAATGAGAATGAGGAAAGATGAGGTCTGACTGTATAAGGATAGAGCAACTATTTGTTTTCATAAGCAACTCAGCAATTAGCAACAGAAGGTGTATAGATGATGAAAATATTCTTACTATGTGCTAGTTACATAGGCCTTTGAGGGTAGAAGTGCAGCCGCTCTGCAATCTGATGCAGTGATGACAGCAATGTCCCATGCTTTAAGATAATTGCTTTAATTGAAACAGGTGTGCCACAATACTGTAGCAATTTAGCTTCTTCAAGATCCCCCTTTCAAGTTTATAAGCAGTCTCTTATTTTCATTTCCATTAGTGGAACATCATTGAGAAGCAACATGACTTGCTTGAAAAAATATTCCATTATCTGCAAGTACTTAAGTGCTTTCTGTTGTCTTTCCCATGATGAATCTGTTTTGGCTTGCTTCAGAGGATTTGCCTTGTAGAATTCCAGCAACCAAGAGCTAGAGATGCTTTTTAAGATACATTTACTGGATGTGTGTCAGGTGCTCTGACTGGGAAAATAAATCCTCTAGTTGGATGAGGGGCAGTTGGTTGTGTTAGGGACACTGATTAATGCTGAATTAAATAGTCCCTTTCTGTTTCTAAATGTGAAATTGCAGGAGTGGTTTAGAGGCCAAGGGAAACTTTCTGTAATTCCTTGTTATTAGCACTTCTAAATGATCAGTGAAGGAATAGATAAGTGTAATTTCCTTATGAAAACTGCAAAGCACTCAAGAAACTCAAATTCCTATGTTTCTGGAGTCTCAGTCTAAGCATTTGAACGAAAACTATTTGAATTAAACTGTTTAAGAGTAGGAATCTGGACCTCTTCTTTCCTTTTCCTGTTTGTGATGTCTGTCTTTATGTTTTTACTCTTCAATCTGTAGAAAATAAATTGCATGCATTTGAGAGAATGGGGAGAAAGGAGAAGCAGAGGCAGTACTTTGGGGGAAAATGGACATTTTTCAAACTTTAGCAGTTTACGAAGCTAAAGACTTTAAACAAAAAAAATACATATTTCTGTGCAATTGGGTCTTGTGGTAGAATATGCTGTACATTTGTCCTCATGATGTTCCTGGAGGTTTAGGATACTAAAAAAATCTGATCAGACTTTTTTCTCTGATTAGTACATGATTGATGTTTAGAATCATAAACTACTGTTCCTCTCCTTTTCTTCTTTAAGGAAAGAAGAAACTCATTGGAGTTTTTTGGGTAGAAACATTTTTGGGAAGAAACTCATAATAATCCTGGAGAGCGTAGTCTACTGTTCATAAGCAAATTAAGGATGAGCAGATGTCATCTCTGCTTGTGTTGCCCTATTATGCTACCTCTAATAGATTTCATTAGTGTATTAGAAGATAAGCAGCAATTTGTACTACATGTTTTTTCCACTACTCTTCCGAGATACCCTTTAAGTGTACTTGTTTTAACAAATTCTTCCTGATGGACAGTAGCTTTTTTTGTGCTGACAAAATTTTATTTACTTATTATATAACTTTCAATTTTCTGACCTTTAAAAGACCCAACAACCCCCCATCCTACCCTGCCTATAGACAGTTGAGGAGCGTTATTACAGAAAAAGACAAAAAAGGATGAATTATCTTCTTTGGTAACTAATCCTATCTGTCCACTTTAGAGTTGGAGTGGAGGGAATAGGAGGAAGACAAGTTGTGCTGAAAGCTCGTAGAGAGTGAGAGGAGAGGGAAAAAAAAAGCTATTCTTACAAAAAACTCCCCAGTTTTATGCTGTTGTCATTCCATTGACTTCCCTGGGTCAGTGAAATTATGTTAATATTGTTTTTTCTGGCAACAACTGTAGTAAAATGCGAATTTCTAGAAAGGTCAAGTGTAGAATCTACAAATCTTAAACTTTTTGAGAACAGAGGATAACTCCCATCTGTGAAGGTGATGTGCTTTTGTGATCTATCACTGATATTATCAAAGGTTAATATAGCCAAATACTTCTTACTGATTTGTAGAAGGACAGAATCTTACTTTTTGGGGGATTGCAAGTTTTGTTTAAATTTGGATATGATCGCACATATTTAAAAGTAGCTATAAGCCCTAAATCTTCAATTTCCTTCCTTTGCTTTTCTAATGTGTTTCCTGCATCACAGCCATCCCCTGCATGGGGATTTGCTTTCATCTTTTGATACACTTGTTCTATTTTTTTCTTTCAAAATGTATCTTTTAATTGCTGATTTGTTCATGGACAAGCCCTTGATTTCAACTTGCTCGTGCTAGTTTGCTGAGCTATTCTTATTTCTCTTGATTCTTTTTCTTCAGAAATTTCAAACAAGGCTTCAAGTGGCATGTTTCATGAGACTGTACTTCCTTGAGCAGCCACACATCAGTATCTAAAAACAGTTTGCTTGTCAGAAGTGCCCTTTTGCACCGTGGATAACCTCATAAATTCTCTTGTTGTTTCTCATTGCTGCACTAATAATACATTTTATTTCCATCTTTGAATTGCTTTCCAAGTGGAAGTTGAAGCATGACTTAATTTCATCAGAATATGATAGTTTCTATTTTAATTAATTTTCAAGAGAACAAAATTCATGTTAGCTTACATTATATACCAAATGCAGTAACTTCAAAGAAATATCCAATGAGAGGTGAAAATAATACAGGAGAAAAATTTTAGCTGAAAAGTTCAGAAGTATTGATGTCTGTTTAGTATTGGGAAGTCTTGAAGACAAAATTCAGTTTTTGTTTTGCATAATGATGTGAACATGCGATATTCTGGGCTGTTTTGTCAGCATTTTTTGGACCTTCTGCCTTAACCTGGAAATGTTTTAGGCTGGTCCTCCTCCTGCCTGTTTCTTGAGCACCTCAAGATATTGACTGGGGGGAAAAAAACTAACTTTCTGGCTTCTGATATTTAAAGTGAGTTCCAAATGCTTTTGAAATGATTTCTTAATCTTTTCTCTTTAGAACATACGAAGGATATCCTTGTGATTTATGAACAAGAAGCAGAAGAATGGGCTCTGTATTTAAAAACTCTCTTCAGGCACATAGTGAATGAAGAAGGAATCTTACTGTACAGTCTTGACACTTCATCTATCAAGCCCCTGGAGTTATTTTCTTTATCCTGTTATAAATGTAAACTGCTGATACTATCAGGTGGACTTGTTAAAAGTCTGAATCAAAAAAGAGGTTATTTTCTTGAGCAAGTTCTCAAACCTCCAGATGATGTGGTGATTCTGCTTTGTGGAGTGGAGAATTCAGACATTCTTTATAATGTACTGACTCTAGATGGAGGCAGCAGAGAGATCTCTACTGATCAAGAACCTGAGGAATATCTCTCCATTGTTACTAGAATTATTCAATCAGGTAAGCTAAATCCCAGTAGTTTTATTAGGATAATTTTCTAGCTGTATTAATATCCTTTGAAAGCTGAGGTGGGAAGTAGTATTTTATCTTCTAAAAAATTATCTCTTTTCAGCTCCATCCTGCAGTTTGTTTTCTTGATGATGCATTTGTCATTTAAGTTTGAAATTATTATTTTCTTAGTCTAGCTTCAATGTCAGAAGGAAGCAGCTTTAGAAAATCCAAAAGCTGCCACTGGCATCTGTGAATTTACCATCACTCTGTCACGGTGAGATTGAAGAGGTGATACACGGTTTGTTTCTTTCTTTCCTGAGTTTACAAATCTCAAACTGTACAAAAAAATCTGGATTTTTCTTTCATCTATTTCAAAATGCTTTAGTTGACAGTGACTCTCTAGCTAAAACTGACTTCATGAAAAATAATTACTGAGTGTACCCCGGTTGGATGGATGATTTCATTTCCAGCATGCCACACAAGCTGGTGGTGGTGCAGAAGTACCCTTGCTGTTTTACAAATTCAAGAAAAAATTTTGCTCTAAAAACTCCATATCTGTATATCTTTGCAAAGCCATGGAAGCAGCCAAAAAGCATTGAAATAAATATAAGCACTTCCTGAAATGCAAGGAAAACTTTTTTTCCCGGTGAAGGGAGATACTGAAGTAGCAAAGAAGTCTTGTGCTAGTCTGTGCACGTAGTTAGGCCTAATTTGCAAGTACTTGGTAAAGTTGTACAACTGTAACTGACAAGAGGTTTATTAGGATGACAGTTATTTTGGCCACTTTGGAGAGAGAACCTTTGAGAGCATACTTAGTGTTTTTTTGTGGTCACTAGGTCTCTTGCTGCTCTCAGCTTCTATACTTTGTGTGTCATGCAGGACACTGTGGTTCTGTCTCTGCAAATCTGCAGGGTGCCACAATTCTGGCACAGGAGCTTAGTTTTGAGAAGGTTAGCCTGTAGCTCAGGAATTTTACTCAGAGATGAACCTGTTTCTGGAAGCGTAATGGATTCAAATGAACAAGAAATACTCCTTTGATCACATGGGCAGAGACCCTACCCAAGTCACAGTGAACTAGTTGGATGGCACACTGCCTTGGGCTCGAGCAAATAGGCTTAAGCAGTGTACATCGCGTTCAAATGTGCCCTGAATATCTCTGCATGTTTGTCAACTCCCCTTCCCAATAGTCTCTCTAACATTTTGTACTGATTGGTGTTTATTCACCTTTTTGTCACTATTTCTTCTGTGTAGCTCCCAAAACCTAAACTGTGAAAATTAAAGGTGCTTGCTTTTTCAGGAGGTAGTGGTTCCGCCTTTTGACAGTGTCTGATATTTAGCTTCAGGGAAAGATTCCTGAGCAGGATTTCAGTGGAATAAAATCCATCATCTATATAGTGCACACGCATATATGTTTAGAAGGAACTGGGCCCAGAGGCTGTTGGTTGACTCATGCACAGGAAATTGCAAACCTCTCTGAAAAGATAAACATTTTCCTAGAAGAAAGATCATGATTTTTCCTCTGGTCTGCATATTCACAAAATATTTACTGCATCTGCCTTCAGGATTTCTCCATAGAATGTAATGCCAAGCAACCAGAAGAGGTTTAAATGATGCTTGTGTTTGGCACTGACCTGTATCAACAGTTTCAGAGACAAATGTAAAGATTAAGTAATGAAAAGATGTCTAAGACTTCCGTTTCCATGTACACAGCTTTGCAAGGCATGCATAGACTGCAACTGAGAGAAGAGGAGCTCAAATTTGGGAACAGAGAATAATGTTACCACCTAATCTTTGTTATTGTAAGCTTTCCTCCATGCAGATAGCTAGATAACTAAGATAAAGGCTCTGACCTTGATGGTGAGATTTTTTTTTTTCTTTTTTTCTTTCTTCTTCACCCCACTTCCCCCGTGCACTTGTACCCTTGCCATCAGGTAGGCCAACTCGGATATATTGTGCGGAATTTGACTAGCAAGTACTGGAAATATTTATAGTACAAATTAGCTGTTACCTGGCTGTTAATTTAAGATCTGAGGAATAAGGATGACTGTATCTTATTGTTTCTCTGCTTAAAGGTAATGGTTAGTTTGCAGTGTCTGTATTTGTGTTAGTCTTCAGTAGAGTTTTATTAAGTTATTTGCTTTTGTGTTATCTTTGGCAGGGATTTTGACAGATTATGCTTTTGGGGAAATATTTATTTCTTTGAGTTTAAAATGCCTTGCTAACACTGTTATTAAGTACATTTGACTTGTCCTGTGGCACTATTTCTATATGCCTTTCTTCAGGGTTACATACTCACAGGATTTCTCATCTCTCTCTATATAGGTCACCTTCTTCCACTTTTAATTTTTTGTTTGTGCTTATCTGTTCCTGATATATCTGCTTGTGGAGATAATAATCAAAACACTAATGTATATGTTCTTCATTTTTTTCCTTTCCCTCTTTTCAGAAATTTTATTAATTACTGTTAACTTTTTTATTGCATACATTTGTAACTTCATGTCTCGGTATTAACAAAGAGCTGTCACCATGCAAATGTCAGAATTTGCAGTCAAGTAATAGGCTTTAATTATGATTCACTGGCAGTGCACTCTTATTCTCCACCACAGCTAAATCCACTTAATCCCATAGAACATCAGGTCCCCAGGGTGCTAGGTGTGATTCCTTCCAGGGAGCAAGAACAGTATGGAATTCATTAGAACACTGGCAGATGGATACTGATTCAGGTACCTACCTTCCAGGCCTGAATAGCTACTAATGGTATAGAATAGCTACTAATGGTAGCTTCGATGTCAGTAAGCACTACCCTGTCACTATAGCTTTCTCTGTCCACTGCAGTTGGTAGGCAGTGTAAGGCGAGTCTCATCTCTTGAATCCCTTCTCTTTCTACTGTCTCAACAATCTGAGATGAGAGAGATAGAGTAACCTATTAGAATTTAATTAAACTCCTTGTTCTTATGCATGGATTGTCTTTAGTTATCCATCTGCATCCCCACCCTTCTTTTAAGAACCTGGGCTTTTTAGTACACAGGGTGAATAGTACTCGGTTAACGAACAGTTATATACTTTTTGTGTTTGATTACATTATTTCTGTATTGAATGCCATTCAAATCCAGTTGAGAACTTAATTATTATTTTTCTAATGTGCTTTTCCATATAATTCACTTCTGCAGTATTCAAGTGCTATCCAAATGGTAGTTGATTTGATCACCATTTGATCGCTACTATGTATTAGTATATGATATACTAATACCGCATTAGTATTTAGCAAGAATAAGGTGAGGCGGTTCTGTTGCTTGCAATGCCACATAGAAGCATGACTTTTCAACCAGTGTATGGAGTACACCTTATGTCCGTGTCCAAACTCCTGTTAATTTAAATTGAGGTTGTGAATAGTCAGGTCTATGGCTGTGAAGTCTTAAAGTGCTCGGTCATGGAAAGTGCAATACACAGCCAGTCAGCACTTCTGAAAAGCATGTTTTACAAGGCTTGCCTGCATTTTCACCTAGAAACTCCGGGATGAGAAGAGGAATGACTTAAATTCTCCAAAGCAGTAGTCAACAGTTTGATTTATGATGCAGAAATCTCCCTAAGAGCAAATTAAAGATTCTCAGAAACATTCAGGTTTGAGAGTGATGGTCACTCTCATCAAGGTTGATGACCATTTAGTTATTTCTGAGGAGATACCCATTAAAAATTACTCTTTTTTTTTTCTCTCTTCACCCCCTTCCACTCAGGTAAACCACAGAAGAAAAACCTTGAAGACTCTCTGTCTTATGTATATGAAGCAGTTCTTGCAGATGGTGAGTTTGAATTCCCCTTGCGTTTACTAGAATAAAGCCAGTAGTCTTCAGAAAATTAATTTTGTTCTCTTACATCTTGTCAGACATGAAAGGCAGTAAACTAGCCTTACCTTAGCTGTGTAGAGGAACATGCCTTGTTCTCAAATATCTACCCACACATCTACAACCCACATGTTTCTTGTGAAGAGTGTGAAAAGGGGAAGAGCTGTGACAGTGGCTTTTCCCTTTTCCTTGAATTTCAGAGTACAGAAAAGGGAAGACATGGAAAGGTTTTCTTTTCTGTTCCTAATATATTTGTAGTAGAAAGGGGACTGACTGAGATAGAAAAATGCTGCTTGTGATACTACATTGCAGGGTCACTCAAACCCAGCCATATTTTGGCTGTGCAAGTCTCTCCATCCAGACTTTGGCTCCTCGTGGTATTAGCCTTATTATTAGCCTGGTTTATTTACATTTGTTAAAGCCCATGAAGAGTAACGCTGGGGAAGAGGAGAGGGTAAAATCTCCATTTACATTTAGCACAGAGCCACATAACATGTAGCCTACCTTCAACTCTAATTAAAAGAAGTGTTAGACACCTTTCTGAAATCTGTTGCACCAAAGCAAGTCCTGACCGACTATAAGGAGATAGGTGGTCAGCGTTTCTTCTGTAGTGGTGCAGCACCGTAGAATAATCTAATTACCACAGAAAATCTTTTTAGAGGACAAGTACCCAAGTGAAATGTTTTCCAAGATTCATTGAGTCTACTTTATAGAAGCCAAGAAAGGTAAGTAGTACCTGCAAATGAACCGGTGTTTGTACTTTTTGGGAAAATAGGTGGAACTTTAGCCTAACCAGGTGGGTTTTACTTGGGATGAATTTTGAAAAATGGTTCCAGTTGCTGATTCTGTCAAATAAAAGGATAGTATAAACAGTCCTAAACTGCATATATGGAACAAAGCAGAAGTGTCAATAACATAAGAGAAATTATAAACCAAGGAAGGAATTTTTGCTTGAACCCTGGAAGCTCACTGAAGAGTAGCATTTTAGGTAAGGCAGTTGACAGGTTGAAAGTCTGTTTTGAATATACAGATGTTGCCGTAAAGAAGGGAGAAGCTGAGAGGAAGTGGACTTTAGACATCAGCTGGAATGAGAGTTGAATAGATCCAAAGTATAAAGCCTCCATGAGAAATATAAAAGAACAAGGATAGAAAGAGCAGCAAGTGTCTGACAAGACAAATAGAAAAAAAATATATACCTATCCAATACCAGAAAGATAGATGGGGAATGAGCAAGCACTAACTTGAATAACAAGTGATTGAGTAAAGTAAATTATGCAAGGTCTTGAGGGAAAAGGTCAGAGAGTACACTGTAAAATGGAAAATTTGATCCCTGAGACCCTTTGGGGAAATATGAGCTACAAGCAGATATGAAAACAATTGATTTGTTAGTAACTGGGGGTGATGGAAAAGATCCAGTTGTGGAATGCTCATCACAGTAATATGAATATATAAGGTCCCATTCCTGTAGCTGATAACTATACAAGTCAGTTCTTGTAGCTGCTCAGAAATGTTCTAATGTGTTTGCTTTATTCCAAGTTGATTTTTGTACAAGAAAAGTAGGCTTGTAATTACAAGAAAACTGTGCTTTTTAAGTAATCCCTTTATGGTTCCTCAGGAAATACTCTACTCTCACAAGATACATTGTGTATAATTTGTAGTAAGGTAGGAAATGTGAAAAAATCTGACTAGGACCTGAGTATACAGCTTTGTCGCCTTATAAATGCATAGCTAAAAATATGGATGCCTTATTGTTGAATTAGTTTTCATTATTTTACCTGCAAACTACGTCTGACCTCAAATTAAAATACTCATTAGATGTCATCAGATAAGCTGTTTCTCTTCTGTAGCACGGCTTTGTCTTTTTTTAACATTTACCATTAGGGCTTGTATCCTAGATCTAATTAACAATCAGCTAGGGGCAGGCAACCTGGATACAGCAAGATGATGATGTTAATCTATAGTAGCTTTCTACCTGATTATGCTCTGGTCCTGCTCAGAGGTCTCCTGACCTCTCAGCTTATATGTAAGTACTGTGTTAACTGTTTCCTGTCCCATTCTGAACTGGGGAAAGGCCAGCATACTGTAATGAAGTAGATGGCATCACTTCTGAAAATAAAGAGCAGCTAAGGGAGAACCTGTGCTGGTTTTTTTGGTAAATATTATCTCTAATCCTATTTTAATGAAACTTGTCTCTTCTTGGGTCTAGATGTTTAATTGAAGTACAATATCTTAAAAGATAAAGACTTCAGGTTACTTTCATGTGCATAACATTAAAAAAAGAAAATCAAGTGCTATATACCAAGCAAGCACAGTTTTCAGATATAAAAATAGTAGACTTTATTGTGTTCCTGAGAAAGTAGTCTGCCCTAAAGTTCTATAGATTTTAGCTATTTCAAACCGAAGGTGGGAGTAAATTGCAAAGCAAACTGTCGTCTAGTGAGTCAGCCTTGCTGACAACTCACTTTTTTACTACTACTTTTTTTAATACTAAATGTGTCCGGCATGAGTCTTTCTGCTGACAGCTCCTGTGGCAGCATGGGATGAGGAGACACATGATCTCTCAGATAGGCGAGACCCTATTTAGAGTTCTACAGGTCAAGAATAGTGTCATGGTTTTTTCTGTAGAGATTGATAAGACTCCTGTGTAGGTATCTGAGCTCTGCTGTCATATTTGGAGCAAGATATGCTGTTTGATAAATGAGCTGCTACAGCCAAGCTAGCTTCTGGTACTGAATTGATCTAAGGGATGCTATAATGTGGAACATACTGTCTTGTATCAGTAAAGGTTTGGATGCTATTAATGATCTGTTTCCTATATTTTTGAGTAGAGTGAAGCTGAGAATACCAGCTACCCCTGTCTCTCTCTTCACCCTTCTCGTTATAGTTGTTAAAGGGCTTTCCAGTTATATTAAATTTGTGCCTTTCCAACCATGTCATTTCTTTAACTTTAAAGACTGTAGAGAAGAATGTTTTTCATCAATAAAATACCTTCAGATACAGTCATGTGGGAACATTTTGGCTATTTATTAGTAGCTCATAGAGAATGATCTGTAAAAGCTTTAACGCACATTTGCCGTGGAGTATGAGCTTTAAGCTGCTTGTAGGATGTGCTTTCTGGAAGTATAAGTTGATTCTAAGACACCCCTATCTACCTGTGTTTATAGCTGTGTAATTCAAAATGTGGCTGTGTTTTGATGGTATAATTAATTGTATGTATCCACAGATCTCATTGGTACCATGGAGACCTGGAACAAAAATCCAGAAGTGTCTAGAGTTTGGTAGAACTCTCTTATCTTGAGGTAGATGTATAGGTTCTTTAATAAAAATATGACTTAAGTCTCTGCAAACTGCTAGTTCACAGAGAGCAGTACCTTTCAGTTTGCTGTCTCCTAGGAAGCAGGTGGGATGAGTGTAAGAAAAGTGTAGAAAGTAAGAGATATGAGTCCTCAATTCTATTAACATTTCAACATTTAAATGACCTCAAGCAGGTAGTTGCTCTTTCCAAACCAGTTAGTGTGTCTGAGGGTTTAAAAACATTTTGGGACTTTCCAGTTGTTTGACTAATGCTCAGCAGACAGCCCATATCATTAGTTCTACTGCTGTGCCTTGATATCCTAGATATGGTTGTAATAAAAATAGGAAGTAATAAGAATTGATGCATTATAAGACTTAGAATCTGTCCTATAAAGCTTCTAATCTAATATATGGAACCAAACTGAAACACTGCTTGTTGTGTTTAAAACAAATCTTTCTTACAAGCAGTAGTCCATTTTGATACTGTTTAGTTGTGATAGCACTAGATTGTCTCTGAATATACAGTTAAAATCATAGGGAAATGTATATATATGTATATTAAATATATATGTATATATATAAAGATACACCTACAAGTTTGTACAAAGTATTTTTTAAAGATTATTAAGTTTACAGTAAAGAGGCAGGATTTTGAAGGCAGGAATTGAAGGAATTGAAGGCAGGATTTTTTGTTTGTGGTATCAGATTCAGTTTCAATATGTGTAACGACTTCTGTATTGCCTTTAAAGGATTTTATGTTCATTTAATTAAACTATAATTAGTGCTAAACTGTTATAAAAACATACCTGATCAGTGTAGGAAGAGGTGAGTATGTACCTCTGCAATCAAATGTAGGGAGGACCTTGTTTGTTAGCTGTTTCAATTCCTTGGCTAGCTTTACTTCTAAAGCTTTAACAAGGCTTAAAATGTAACTGAAATTCTGTAGTGTGTGCAGGCATTTTGCTTTTATAAAATGAGTTGTGATACTTATTCTGTAGCCTTAGAAAACATATAAATCTTTCATAAGTTTATTAATGTGTATAAGTTTATTTATCTTTCATAAGATATTTTTAATAACCCAAATCTGTCACATATATTGTTGGCAAAAATCATGCTGTAGCTACCAAGCAGTCAAAACACTGAGGCAGTTTATAATCCTCATAAAGACTGCAATACCAAAAACGGGATTTGAGAAATTAAATTCCTATTTTGGATGGAGGTTGGATGTGACATGAAAGCTCTTCCTCAGTCATGGTGAGTTGTTGAATCCACAGGAGACTGGAAAGGCTTCATTAACATTTGTCAGTTTATACACAGCAATGCAATTTGCAAGTCATTTTCTGAATTCAGTTGAAACATGAGATTGAGAACAATGTATTCCAGTAGGTTTTGTGTAAAATATAATAAATTGATATATCAAGTTATATGAATTAAGGGAGAACACTGAAGTAAAAAAGAAAATGTCAGCACTGCCCAATTAAATGAATAACTGTTACAGTAAATGTAATATTTAATTTAAATATGAACTTAATTTTAAGATCTGTCCTTTCAGTGTGATGATCGGAGTTGCTTGTAAAAAGCAAGTTGAAAATAGCATTCTGTGTGATGGGACTATTATGCTCTGTAGCAGGTTATAATACTCTGCTGCAATAGTCTGGATATTAAAGGGAAGAGTTTTCTTTCATTTTTAGCTTCTAGTTTATAGTGCTGTCTAACATTAAATATTGTTAATATTTTTTGTATCTTAAAAGAAAATGCACTTTTTTAGTCATCCATTATTTTAATTGAAATTGTCACATTGTAAGAACCTTTTACATAGGTTACTGTATATACAAACTTAACAAAACTTGTTCACTAAGGAGCAAATACTCTATATATACTTTAGACCCTTCCTTAGATAGTCAGCTCTGTAATGATGTTGCTTCTGTATTACATGTAAGCTAATCTACACCTGCAGTTGTAAATTCTTGTAAATTCTTGTTAAAAGATTTTTCTGAAAGCCTTAAGAATTAATGGCATTCCCTAACCATCATCTACAAAGGCAGTAAAGAGGATTCATACTGAAGAAGTCCAGGATCCAAGTTTTCAAAAGACATCAAACATTGAACAAAAGTTACTTTCTACCTGCATTGTACACAAATGCTCTAGAGAGCTTAGGGATATATCAGACCAAATCTATTCATGTATTCCACCTGCTTAACTAGAATCTCATTAGTGTGCTATTATTCCCTTAAACTTATAGCTAATACCAGTAATACATGGTTTGCTTAGTTCTTGGTGTGTTGCTTGTTCAGCATCTGCAAATTTTGTTGTTTTGTGTTTCACAGAGCTTTAGGATCAGCACTGTTGATGCTGTTGGTAAGAGTCTGAATTCTGGAGATGGTTGTTCTATAGCTTAGCAACTGGTAGTGGTGATACAGATCCTGTTATTCTTAAACTGCTGCCCTTCTCTTTCATTTGTACTTGCATAGTGCGGACTGACATACACTGAAAGAGGATTTCCTTGATGGCTCTTAGCTGATTAATTGCAACCCAATTGGACAGTCAGCAGGGAAATCCTTTATTCTAAATAACAAAGTGTTTGATGTAAGTGTTTGATATTTCTTATCAATTTGTCTAAACTTTCAACCACTATAATTCCAGTGCTGACTGGGCTTGAGTCTTGACAATGTAATTATCATTTTGGAATAAAAATATTAAAACATAATTAACATGCTAAAACACTTTATCCTAGTTTAAATCAGACTGTTAGGATTGACATTCTCAATAGGTGAATTAGTGCAGCCATTAAAAGGTGGAACCAGCTACTTCCACTTTTGATATGTAGATTGAAGATTGTAGAAATAGTTATCCTGAATTTCACATAGATTGGAATGTATCCACACAGTGCCCAAAGAATATTTGGAAAGGTGGCAAGCAAGCATCTGGAGGCTACCAAGTTTACTATTCAATCCTTTTCATTTTACTTGGTAATGAAGTTTGTCTTTACAAGAATACTTTGCCCAAAGTAGAATTTTTTCAGAAGAAAAAAAACATTCACCTCATATATGAACTGTCTTCTGTGTAAATTCCATAAATTCATTGTGACTTAAACTATGAACACAGACTCTTCCTAATATATATCCTGTTAGCATAAGTAGTCTTACACAAGGCTGTAGTTGTTTTCTTCTGCAAGAGTTCAAATTTCCCTGGGTTTTTCTGAAGGAGAGTGCTGAATAAGGTCTAGTCTACATAGAGGTGATTAGAGAAATTAATGTACTTAGTATGGTTTAATCCATGTCAGAAAGTAAATAGCAGGTAAGTTCTCATTCAGAATCGAGGTAGCCTTCATTGACTTTAGTTTGTTTCACTTTGAAAATAGTTTTAATTCCATTTGCTTTAATTTACTTCAGTTCTGCAAAGGGGCTACCTATTGCTCCAGTACAGTTTTACTAATTCACACTGAATTCACAGCTTAAATTCAGATTTACTTTGCCTTAAAGGCATAAGCATATAAGCAAGAGTGAGCTAGGGCAGTTTTACTAGCTGGTGGTGAATACTGAACAACCCAGTACAGATGTTCAATGACAGTTTAGCTTCCTCTCCAAAATCATGGGCAAATAATCCTCCCCCCATGCTTTCTGAGAAATCTGTAGTGATCAAAACACTTCTATGAAATGTAACACATAACAGACACAACATACCTAAATTTGTCTTGCATAGCTTCACTTAGCAGGTGCTTTGATTATTTAAATCTTTGCATAGGTGAGGCAGGGTGGGTAATGGTGGAAATGAACCTTCCCTGCAGTAAGCTCTCAGAACACAAATGAAGTGATCCACCATTCCAGGGTGGATAAAGAGAGGGGATGTTCATTTTAGACAAATTGCTATACCTGGGCTAATAATGTTGAGCAGGAAGTGGGAAAACTGAAATTATTGGTACTGCTGTTGAAGGGGAGTTTGATATCATTCCTTACCTGCACATGTGGAGAAATGGTGCAGGAATTTTAACTGGAGCACTACGTGGTTAGTGTGTACCTCAGTGAGTTCTTTGCTTTTGGGGAAAAAAATAAAAATGTTTTTGGTATTCTTTGAGAAGAGCTCCTGCTTGGTATTCTTCACATCAGTAATTTATATTAATATGCTGCATCCATTTAAGAGGAAAAGATGTGCCTGAAAGTTATTTGTGTTCTTGGATGTAATTGACTGTGAGTGTTCAATAGTTTACGTTAACACAAGATATGGTTGATTTCTCTCAGGATATTCTCTCATCAACCAGTCTGGATTTTTCAGGGATGATATTGTTAATCTAACTAGGTGACTGCAATATGCTGGATAATCCTACTTGATGAAGAGTTACAGAAATCCTTTGAGATGGGTGGGAGGAATCATCTGTACAGGATGACAGCAGAATGTCTGGAAAGCGGTAGTAATACAGCTGAGAGATAGCAGTAGTGAGGAATAACTTTTCTAAAGCATAGGATTAGTCAGAGCTTGGCACATGTGGTTGTCAGTTCTTCTATATTTTCTCATTAAAATACTGTGATTTGGTCAAGGATTAGCTATGGCTCTTGGACCTATATTTGTGCTGTAGAACAGAAAACAAGCTAGTTGCAACCTACCTGTACCATTTGCATAGTAATTCCAAGCCCAGAATATCTTCCAAAAAATGTATATCTTCAGTCTATCTCTTGTACATGAAGGAGAGCAAATACTGTGGAGCCTTTGGGTTAGGGAAATGCCCTAGCTATTACCATGGATATATTACCATGTTCAATGGTATGACGGCTCTCATACAAATCCTGCCTGTAGACAATCTGAAAATTGTCTGTAAATTACAAATTGTAAATACAATACTGTAAAATACAAATTGTTAATTACAAACTGTAAATTACTGAAGTCCAGCATATCCTTATGTAAATACGGGAAAAGCAAGAAGGTGAAAAATTCTAGTTTATTTTGGTGTATCCTGCCAGGAAAAAAATATATAAATAACAATTTGCTTTTCTATCAAAACTACACAACCATCTGACTTCCATGACCTCATTGGTCACACAGACTTTTGTCAAAAGGCCAGTATATTTTCTAACTTCAACAAGACTAGGTATATGAGGACAGCTTATTCATACAGCTGAAGACTGTTGGGTCAGAACTTTAGAGGGCATCTCTTCATCAGAGAGGAAATCTGTGCCACATTTATTAAAGGATTTTTTTTTCAGAATTTCATGCAATGCCCTTAATGTGACTGCAAATTCGTGTGAATCTCTAATAAGCTATAAATCACTGCACTGCTATGTTTTATTGTTCTGGGATGATTAATATCTTCGTTCCATATTATTTATTTCAGATTTCCAAAATAACACAGATGTTAACTTGTCCAGTATCAGAAGAGCATCAGAAGAAAGAGATCTTTTTTTGGAAACCAACCATGTTTCTGAAACATTAGAAACTCACCAGCAATCAGCGCTGGTGCTTCCGGCTAGGATATCATGTGAAGTAAGGCTTTGGAATGGTAAAATCTTTGGGGTAACTGTTCTTCTGCTGTCCCTGCTGTAATCACATTTTTACTCTGTTTGTTTTGAGAACAAATAAAATGAGGAGCCAAAACGAGAGTGTACTTAGCCTGCAGTGGTATTTGTTTTGCCTTTGTGTCACATCCACACTGCAGTCAAAAGATTTGTAGATAAAATAGGTTCAAGAGAGTCTCTGAAAAAGGATTTTATCTCTATTAAAATTTTTGGCAGTTTGGGTAGAGATATTACTGTCATCAGGAACTTGTAGAAGGGAAGGCAATATGAAGGGACTTCTCAAGAGATGTGAAGAGTCTTTTGGGAAGAAACAATGTATTTGGACTTGCTTGTTTGTGTTAGGAAGCTTCTGTATGTATGCATTTTTGCCTAATTTTAAGTTGAAATCTGAAATAGTTTTATGTACATATCTACGTGCATTTCCTACAAACACAGATATTGATATGCTTTATCAAGCATATAGAAGAAAGCATATAAGAAAACATGTGACAATGTAAGCAGAAAATGTATGATATCCAGATATCCAGAAAGTATGATATCCAGTGCTATGTTTCTTTGTACTTATAGCAAATAGTCAGGTATGAGGCTTGCAGTGTACATGGAGTGTCACATATTATCAGTAGACCGTTCCATATGTCAGGCCTTGGTAATAGATTACCAGTTGAATAATGGAAGACA
The DNA here is from genome assembly GCA_013398315.1 of Nothoprocta pentlandii. NCBI lineage: Eukaryota > Metazoa > Chordata > Aves > Tinamiformes > Tinamidae > Nothoprocta > Nothoprocta pentlandii. Next base: position 594,092 of record VZSG01000337.1, read on the forward strand.
TCGTATATTTTGACCTATTTAGCTCTCTTACAGGTTATCTTCTCTATAAATTACTCCAAAGCCTGGATGCTTTCAAAGAGAATTGCAGTTAGACATCTTTAAAATAAATGGAATCTTGAAAAATGCTATTGTCATGGCTAGGAATCTCCACTACGCAAATTGAAATAGTATTATAAATGATAGTGTCTTGCTAAAGATTTTACTTATGGATTAAATTTGTGTTCATCAAAGTTTAGAGTTTTTTGTGGTGGTGTAAATATATTTTTTCTGCTGAAAAACAATAGCAGTTCCACAGAGCAACAGTCTAAAGATAAACAGAATAAAATTATAGGTCAGTATGTTGCTGTAAATCACTGTAATTTAAGCCACTATTACTTGATGTAGAAGTGTGAACCCAAAATAAAAAAACAAAAACAACAACAAAAAAAACACACCCAAGTGCTTCATCCTAAAACTTCTTGCTAGTTCTTTTTCTACTTCAGTCTACCTAAGACTGTGTAATTTGCACTTTTAAAATTGATTTCTGCTTCTAAAAGATGACTTTAAAATGACAGATGATTTTATAAAACGGTCTTTTAGAGATAACTTGTACCCATTATTTCACTGTTGAGCTTGGAAAGTTCTAAGGGATCATAATTCCTTCTGGTTCAGCAGGCACTAGAGGGCTGTTCCCTCAATTTATTCACTGTTTCTGTGCCACTTTACTGTTAGTTCACTCTAAAAAATTATGTCTGAAGTATATTAGATTCTTATTATCTTGAATGTCCCCTTTCTAGACTATAAAATGGACTTAGAAACAGTAATAATATATCTACATGGAATACTGTTTTAAAAAGTCATTAAGTAAGCTGAATTCGAAATGCTACGTCTTGTGGTGTGTTTTATTGTTAAAAACTAAAAAGTATTATTAAAAACTTTTTGTTCCATTTAGGCTTTAATTTACATTTTACACTTTCAGTATTATTGGATGAAGGACTAATGCGAAAACACTTTGGATTTTATAGAACCCTGGTGAAATATTTATTTTGTTGAAAGATGAAGTTGATGATGAAACTTTAGAAATTGAATTCATAGCGGACAATCAACGAATTAGGACACATCCAGCCTCTTGGAATCAGAAGGTCAAGTACATGAAAGCCTTGGGTAAGAGGCAATTTCTTTAAGTAAACAGGACATTTTACCCTCCCTTTGCTTTTTCTGATAACTAGTTTCACTTCCCACAGTAGACTCTAGGTGTTTCCTGTATGTGGGTTTTGCATAAAGAACACCTATAAATAATACAGAGAATGATTTATGGGAAACTAAGTTCTATTAGAATGTTTTTCTGTGGTTAAATGGCAGATGGCTGTCTTAAAATGTCATTAATTAATCACAGATTAGCATTCTTCAAAATTACTGCCATAAAATGCATACTTGCTAAGTAATACAGAAATGTAATGCAGTAAACTTACATTCCTCTCTATAATTCTTACTGGCACAGGGAAACTTCTTTGCTTGCTTATTTCTTCATGCCCATGTCATTTCTCTGTATCACTCAGCTGTACTGTTTTTGTCCCACTCCTCTATCTATAGTTCATTTCCCTTATTGTGCCTGGAGGGTGATAAAGCGAGAGGAGAGAAAAAAAAAAAAAAATGTTTTTATGAGTTGTAGAAAACGGTTTTAAGGGCCACACCACACCAATCCTCATTCACATGATTAGGGTTATGAATTAAACTATATTCCATTTATGCATTCAAACTTTGACTTGCCACTACATTGCATGATATGAATTCCAAGAAATACTTACATAATAATTTGTTTTAAACTATTGTAATAGAACATTAGATGGGGAAAAAATGCGTGCTGTAGTTTTGAACTAGGGCTTCTTGCAGCTACCTTTAGCTAATTGTGTGAGCAGATTGTCAACAGATGCACTGTCCATGCATCCTGAGAGTGATTTCATACTATGTAGTTTGGCCCTTCTGCATTTTCAAGGTTACTTATTTGATTTTTTTTTTTTTTTGGTTGAGAGTGTTTTAATTTTTTAATAACTGAGCTAGTGCTGATATGCTATAGCAGTGTTCCTGGCACAGTGAATACTAACGAATTATGAAATATGCCCATCAAGAAGGCTCATGCTGCATGTTCAGAGGAAGTTATGCTTAAAGTAACAGACTGTTCTCTTTCCTTAGCTTTTACTAGGTAAACAAATGGAATGGAAGCAATTATACTCTAGTTCCAATCAAATTTTGAGAATCTTGCCTATGATGAAGAAAATGTTTCAAAAGGAAAATAGCAATTCAGCAGTTCATAATAAATGAACTTTTCTGTGATCTGTAGGAGCTGATAATAGGTCATCAGTCAATCAAAGGGATGTTTGAAATGTGAAGCATGCATACACTTTTCATTGCTTTTCTAACTTGAAGTAATACAATGTCATTGTTTTATAAAGATTTGTAGCATTATATTCTTTTTTGTCAGGTTTTGAATGTTAGACTGAAAGACCTGGATAAAAAACTGAGTATGCTGAATCATCTGTGAAATACAAATCCTGTTCATTGCTAGTCTGCATTTTCTCTAATATTTTTCTCTGCTCTTTTACTGAGACCTCTGATCTGTGATTGTAGAATATTTTCAGCTATTTTTCTGGTTTGTATTTTATAAGATTTTCCTGCTGGCCCTGTGTATATAAATGTCTACTGTGGAGGAGTCATTAAGGCTATGGCACAGATTGAATACTATACTGAACTAGGGGAGATTGAGAACATTCTCAAAAAACTGGCTGATCCAATAGCTTTTGCTTGTCAGGTAAGTTGACCTCTGTTGTAAATTAATAAGGAAAGAGGAAGGTAAGTGCCAATATGTGTTAAGGAAACATGCACCATGCTGTAAAGGCTGTATTTTGATTCCATAATAAAGAATAATGGCTCAATAGCGGGCTCCAGATTAGAGGCCTGTCTTTGAGATGTCTAGCTGTAAGCAACCAGGCAAGTGAAAACAACTTCTGTCTCTTTTGGTTTTGCTCTTGTTTAGACAGTGACATAAGTATTCTTGCTGTTGTGTATGCCCAAAGGACAGCATCCTGCATTACAGGGCATGAAAATAATAACAGTACTACTTAAAACTGCCCTTCTCTCCATCAAAAGTGTTCTCTTGTGTGTATTATAAAACTAGTAACAACAAATAATTTTAAATCACTTTGTATTTGAAAGTATTTGAAACTTGATTTTAAATCACTTTGTATTTGAAAGTATTTGAAACTATTAATTCACCAAGAAACAGGATTTTTCTGGCATAATTTATGTGGAAGACATCTAAGGTTGCTATTCATGTAGACTCTGTATACAACTGCTGAATTATCATTCATGTGGTTTGCTGGTTGCCGTGCAGATACTTTGCATATATTTAGAAGAATTTAGGTTTTGAAGCTGGGCTTCAAATCAGCTCAGCAGACTGAGGTGTTCTGCAGTATCTCCCTTATTAATGGCACATACAAAATAAGAAAGGATAAGCATATGCTAAGAAAGGATGAAATCTGATGTATTGTTTGTTCAATGGTGGGTAGTTCAAGCAGACACGTCATGATGTCTATATTGGAATTGCAAAGCCAGAACAAAAATAATAGTCTCTGTTTCCAAGGCAGACAGTCTCATTTTCTTGTGACAAATCTACCTTATCTAACACCTAAGGCATTACACTCATAACAAAAGGATTAATAAAAAATGATGTATTATTAGTATTGTTAAGAATGGGGGTAGATTCCTTCCAACTACAGTTGACTTTTGTTCTAAGAAAGCAGGCTTGTTACACAATAAAAATAGTGTACCACTAAATACAAGTGCGCTCTTAAAGTCTCTGTAACAGCTATCTACACTTCTTTAAAGCGTAGATTAAAAGACATTGAAATGGAGCTTTCCATAGGTAAGGTTTAAAATTTTATGCTTAAGAAGTATGTTGTAATGATTTAAAAATAATTAACATGGTAACCTAGATACCTACAGCATGTCTGAGATACACTGAAGACTTCTTTGTGTTATTAAGGAGTTTGACCCTCCATTTAACCAGCATGGCTAATATTTAGTAAGATGCATGCAATTCCAATTATATTCAGATTTAGAAATAATTTTATGCAGAGCAGTAGTGCACATCAGGGAATACAGCTGCAATGTTATGACTGTCAGTTGTGCTTAGTAATCTGGACTTCTTTTCTCATCTGTATTAAAAGCAGGTCTTTAAATGAAGAGACAGTTTATGCCTGGCTCTTAATTTTACTTGTGTTGTCATCTTAAAAATTAATGCCAAGATGATTTTTATTATCAAATAAATGATGCAGTCCAGCCAGCATAGGGCTTTTCTGTGGGAGAGTATATTAGTAGTAATTTGTTTACATATTTGTATATATGCCGGAAGATTTGTCATTGCATTTAATTTTACCCACTGGGCCATGGAGTGAAGCAGATGCACTAGGTAGAGCCGAGTTATTTCTTCAAACTCTTGAAATCTTTCAAATATTCTCATAAATATGATTTACTGGCAATAAGATGCATTGTAAAGATAAAATTTACAAAACATGATTTAACTTAAATCTTAAAAAATGTACTCATGCAAGGAAAAAAAAGAGCCTTCCTCTAATTAGAATTACCATCAAGTAGCAGGAGTAGTAGTAACTTTTATTTAACTGGGATAATTAAAACCTTTGAGACTATCAGCTTGCTTGCAGAAGTATCCTGGGGCAGCAGTGGTTTATGCCAGCACAATAGAAAACAAAGTAAAAATAAAGTAGAAAAACTTAGAGCAATTTTGATCAAAGCAGTAACATTGTGTGATTCAAAGAAAAGTTGAAAATTTTCATGCATGTTTGCAATCTGAGGAGTATCTTGTTATTAAAGCTGAAAGACCTTTACAGTGCTATGTGTTATATTGTAGGTTCTTTTTCAGATACTTTAAGCTGATATCAACATGGAGATTGTTGTTTTCTCTTCTTCCTACCCAGCAAGTAAACTCAAGAAACAAAATAACCCCAGTGACTAGGCTTACAGCTGTCTGTTCCTTTTACCGAAAGTCAGGTTAAAGGGGACTGACAAAATACACTTTTGTTGTACCTCTTCATTGATATTTTTGGACAGGAACCGAAGATTAATGCCAGCTAAATTGTGGGATTAGACCTATTTTACCTTGAAGGTTACTACAAATCGTGTTTTTGGATTAAATTCTTTGCCACATGTGACACTAGTTCTATTTGCCATGTTTGTCTGAACTTAGAAGAATATTGCCCAACATAAGCAAGACATTTCTAACAATAATAAATAGTAATAGAAACAATATTTATTATAATTTTATGGAGGTAAAATCTTAAATTTTAAGGATTTTTGTTATATTAAATTAGTGTTGAAATAGTAACTAAATCATTATGCTACATAAACTTGCTATTAGAACATATTAAAAAAAAGGCATAGGTTAACGGCCATTTTTTTTGTTCTCCCATTTCCATATAATTTTCCATTAAAGAAACTGTCTTAGGGATTTTGTGTGCTTATATAGTAACCCTGTGTACAAATCTGATCATAAAATTCTTGCACTTTGTAATTAAACTTTTTCGTATTTCATTTTTTACTTTTCATTAACTTTTTATTCCAGCATTTTGGAGGATTTATATGCTGTATTGATTTTTCTAACTTTCTACCAAATGCAAGTATTGATTCAAATATTTACTGCCGAGGTTTTCTGGGTGCAGTTTTCTTAGTTTTTTGGAAAAAAAAAATATGGCAACAAGGTCATATCTTTATTATTGAAATTGAGATTTCATGTTAATTTAAGTGACTTAATGAACTTCAAAAATCTTTGATAGACTTGGTGAATAATACTGCTATAACTGAGAGATTTGATCCATGAGGGAATGCTTTTATGATTGTTATGAAACAAGATTCCAATTAGAGTATATATTGTAAAAAAGAATGAAAATAAACTGTAGTCCTTACAAAGGACATAGCTATTTCTTGCTAATTTTCAATGTAGTGATAGTAGGTATATGCCTTAACTTGATCCTCTAAGATATTTCCTGTAAAGCTACTTTTAATAGTTTTGAACTTTCTAAGTCATGTCAGCAACTATTATTTGAAAATGTTTCTCTTATTTAAACGAGAAATTTTTACATATTTTATCAGTGCGTAAAATTGTGATTTTTTTAAGTCTAGCCCTTTTCTCTTTATCAGAGATAATCTAGGTATTTAGATGTCTCATATGTAAGAACTACTGGAGTAATTCATCTTTTTGTCAACATGAAAGCATATGCTGCCGTGTTTCACTAGCATACATCTTCAAGGTTTTGTTAGTAGTTATTAAAGAATATGCATCATGATTCATAGAAGCATCCAAGCATGTGCTTGATCTTTTTCTTTTTTAAAAGAAAATGTTTCAGAAGCCCAGCTGTGATGGGTATCACTCAGAGATCTCCTCTGTGGCTCACAGCTGCTTCCTATCACTCTGGAAGGCTGCAGGGGGGTAGATAAAGAGATTGCTGTCACCTGGGGAGGCCATGAGGAGACAGAAGCTTCTGGATGATAGACTTTAGGCACATGTTATCTCTTGCAGAAGTGCTAGGACTGAAGTGAGGAGTGGGGAGCAGCCATCTGTACTTTAGGGAGTTTAGGGGGAGCTGCTTGGGAATCAGACTCCTGGAAAGAAGAACTTGCATATAAGGAGAAAGTAGTGCCTTTACTTCCTTTCTTACCTGTCTTAAAGTCTTAATTTTTTTATGCAGGTGAAAGGTCGGTTTTCTTGAAGCTCAGGGTTTCCTTAAATGTGCGTAGCTTGCAGTCTTATTTTGGTAGGCTTTGGGAGGGGTCTTTAGGAGGAACTTCAGGTGCATAATGTTGGTGCCATTTCTTGCCTGGGTGGAATATGCAAATATAGTGTATTTGGGGTCCATAAGTGCTCTGGATAGTAGATTATAAATTTCTGTCCTTATTTCCTAAGACTTTATGTTGGTATGGAGCTCACACCTTCACTCTGGAGAGCACAGAATGGTTATATTGCCAGTTTTGCCTCACTGTTGTTTTTGATATTATCTTCACGTAACTAATGGAACAGAAATCAGCATTGGTTTTAGGCTCTCCTATGTGTAACATGAAAGGTGTTAATATAATTTTTTTTATTTATATAGGTAATCAAACTATTTTTTCTTGCAGTGTCATTGTTGTCAAGTTAGTTGTTACATCTGGTTAACAAGATGATCTGATAAATCATGGCTTGAGCCTTTAGACTTCAGACATTATTCTTTAAGATATCCCAGATTGCTGCTCTAATGACTATACTACCAGTTTCTCTTGAAATAGGTCTTAGTGTAATGATTCTTCTTATATAAGACTCCTTTTATCATATTGCTACCTTTTTACGTCTTCTAAAAATATGGTGAATCTTCATAAGAGTGAGTTTGTATTCATTTCATTTGAATAATTTGATTTACTAGAACAGACTTGGAATTGATTCACTAGGATGAACTTAAAAAATACATACATACCAAATGTACCTTCTCTCTCTCTTGCAACAGGCTTTTGAATTCTCTTCCGTAGAAAAGCTGGACAATATTTTGACTTTGCTACTGAAAATCAAGATGTCTGCTTATGAATTCAGCACATGCCAAAGTGAAGAGTGCCATCAACTAGCCAGTGAGTGCTTTCTCATGTACATTGATTAATAAAACAAACTTAAAATATTTGAATGGAGGCCATTAGTGAAATGTGGAAATCCACAGTGAAGAGAACATGATGAGGAAAACAATAGAAAAGGAGTCCTTCATGAGTTACTGCTAAGTGTTTATACTTGGTTCAATGTTGGGCTAGTTGTAGATTAGTTGCAAATTGACAGCTTTGCACCTGTCCAAGCTTATGTTTATGGAGCAATTGGGTAATAGGACATGATTAATGTAGAGAAGCCTATAAACTATATTTTTTACTAATTACTTTTTAGCAATACAGTTTACAGTTCATTTTTCTGTTTCACAAAAGCAAAAGACTTCCATATTTGAAGGGAATGGATGACTTTTAAACTTGGAACAGCATTAAGCATCTTAGTTCAATTTAGTCACTATGAGCTTAATAGTTTCCATTACTATATTCTGACCAAGAGGTAATTGTATTGAAGTCACAATGAGTTAAAACAGGATTTGTGTGTAAGTTAAATCAGGATTTGGCTGTAAAGTGGAAATAGATACACCAAATGCACAATTCACTAGGTTATAAGCTGAAGCTGCTGCCTAAAGGCAAATACAGAGTCCTGATTGAATTCAGTTAATTGTTTATTAAGGATGCAAATTATTGCAACAAATTGAAAATGTGATTTAGTATATACATTAAAAACATCATTATGATGTTACTTTGGATGTGCTTTTCCATGAGATTTGTTCAGAAAAAAAAGGCCAAAAATGAATGCTTTCTTTTAGAGATAACTAAATATAGCAAATTTTGAAGGTAATGACAAATAAGTGTTATATTACATTTGAATAGAACTTACTTACTCTTAAAATCACAGTGCATGTACACAAATAGGAGAGAGAAAATTTAGTCATTACTTTCTCTTAATTATCTCTGTCTTAATCACAGTCGTGCCTACTTTCATTTTGGATAATCGTTCTCTGATGAACTTCACTGCTTTATGCTAGACATATATATCAATTCTCATCAAGTCTGGGAATGAAGTTACCTGTGACTATTGGTGAAAACAAACCAGTAGAATGTTGAGTGAGATACTAGTCCCTGACAGGTTATTGCACAAGACCACCAGATAAGGGTGTATAAGATGGTAAAGCATCATTCCTAATATAATGTTTGTTTTTACAAACAAAAGGTTTTTTACTTTTCTAATAATTACTTGGATCTGTTCACGTTATTCAAATAGTAGGAATAACGCTTACCCTATCCCCAATCCTGCCGGAAAGGGCAATGCAGATCGAGCTAGTAGGCTGTTCATGAGCTAGAGTTAAGTGGTTTTAACGTTCCGAAAGTGAACTATTTCAATGTAGCCTGCAATGTAGCAAAAAATATGAAGGTAAATGTTTCAAATCTTCAGGATGTGGATGAAGAGATGGAAATGTGGGATGTGATTGTGGGATGCCCAGGTTCTTATCTACCCCCTGCCTGAAGGGTAGGTAAACCCATGTCTTTGGCACCCTATAAAAGCATCCCAAACTGGCACTATAATATGAGGTTTATTACATTTTTAAAAAATATTTATTTTTTAAGCATTCATTTATCCAAGAGAAAGTATTGGAAAAATCAAAACCAATTAAATAGTTTCAGGGGTAAAACTATGAGCGAAGTGGCTCTGAGAGCAACTATGAGAGAAAAAGCTATCCATCAATGAGATGAACTGTTTTTATATCTTTTAAATGGCAGATGAATCAGCCCTATTTTCATTCTTCTTATACTTGCTGCTTTATCCCTCGTGGTTGAGATAGGCTTGTGCCAGAATTCCCATTATTGATTTCCAAGGGGCATAGTGGCACTCTGCACTTTAAGGTGCTTGGTTGAATTAGAGGCATGTTGACATACTCTGTAAATTAATACTGATATCAGTAGTTTGATTTTTCAGTGATTACCCAGATGTGATATTCTGAGATTCTTGTTGTTTTCCAAATTTAGATCCTAGTGAGACTTAGGATCAAGCAGTTATTTCATAAAGCTTTGAAATATGTAATTTTTTTCTCTAAAAGCTGGAGCCTTTCATGAGTTGAGCACTCAATGAACTGTAATTAATCTTGGGGCTTTTCCAGCTGTATGTGATACCTGTAGCTTGTTCCCAGAGAAGACAGATGGAATCACTTAAATCTGTTTTATCTTTTAGCTTGAAAGATTTTTAAATACATCATTCTGAAATTGTTTCAGTGCTGTAGTCATTTGCGTAACTAAGACGGCAATCCTGCAGATGGATTTTAACATTATGGCAGGTACATTAGGATGCAGCTGATAAATTGCTGTATTTTGACTGCTAAGTAGGAAGTAAAGATGAACAAATAATGAAGAACTCATTAATTTTAGTGGTTATTTTAAATATTGCATGATTTGACTTTATAATATGAAGTACGTGATTGATTATAAAATTAAGACTGCAAAAACTGATATAAGAACTAATAGGAAAAATGCAAATACATCTTTTCTTGATGTTCTGACTATACTGATGGTGGCTTATACCAGGGAATCACCAGGTGCGGGTACTTGTGAGAGGCTGATGTGTAGGCTGGCAAAGCTAAGATGCACAGAAAAATACCAACTCAGATATTGTTTAACTTTTAGTGCATCTGTTACAAACATGTTGGAATAGTTCTTTTACATAAGGCTTTTAGTTTACTCTTCAGTATGCAATTTCTGATTGCCTTAACTTTTAACTGTGTCTTTACTTGCTACTAAGAATCCCCACAGGAAATACAGCATCATTATTTTAGGTGATGAAAACTGAAGTATATACGTGACATCAAAAAATTTATGTGACTTGAATCTCTTTAGCAGAACAATTGTACCTATCTATAACACCAGGTGCAATAGTTTAATGTGATTTTTTTTTTTTTGGCAAAAGAAGCCATGGATCACAAGTAGTATGTATTTTGGAAACTTAAGTTTCTGACCAACTATGCAATGAGAATTGTGTGCGCAACAGATCAAACTTTCTGAAGTTTCTTGCTTGGCTCTAGGGCTATAGTCCTGTGAGCATCTTTAACATGTGTATAATATTCCTTCACTTACTGGTCTACTTGAAGGAAGAAACATCTGTGCCTAGATGGAGGCAATAGTGATACTGTTTATCTGTAGTTCTTGTTTGATCTCTTTTAACTTTGACAGTATTGCTATGATAAAATTGACAGAGCACTGGACATAACAAAAATTTCACACCGACTTTTACAAACTGTGTTTTTTGATGACAAGCACATGTGAGTGTATCTTGCTGCACATAAGATCCGCTTGTGTTTTGCTTTTGCTGCAGCAGTCTATAGTAATAGTTATTGCAGTAACTGAGCAGTGAATCATGAGTTTCTATCAGTGAAGTATTGCCAAAATAGCTGTATTTATAAAGCTTGTTAGTAACGAAGTACACAATTCAAGCTTGAACTGTGCCTTTTGTGTTTTAATTACTTTTTATGTGTTTGAAGAACATCTAAAGAAGATCTAGGTATTTGAACGTTGTCACTTATGCATGGATATTACCAAACAGTAGCATAGAGGCATTAAGATAGACTTTTATTCTGCTTATCAAGAGGAAAATGTTTTAATAATGAGTGATATTTAAAAAGCTTATTCTGCAGTCTCTGAAGGGGAATATGGGAAGCCCAATCACTTGAGAGTGCTAAAAGCAGATTGAACAGAAGCCACTGAAAAAAACATTGTGTTTAATTATATAGCACTCACTGAAAGAGAGCCAAGGCATATCTGGGATTTTTAGTGGTGGTAGTTAGAACAATAAGATACTTTGTTCTGCATCCTTGTAGAAGAATGTAACTGAAACAGGAGACACTAACCTGAATTCTGTACATTCTGTATTCAGATGCTTTCACTGTATGTATATTACTTCTGGTAAACACTAGTCAAAAAATTGTAATGAAGCTGAGCCTTGGTATTTCAAAAGTATATTTAACTGGGCTTTTTGACCAGCTTAAAAAGCTCCGATTCAGCTCCTGAGTTTTTGGCCCTTGGTGTTCTTGGCTTTATGTTGATTTCTATATGAGAGAAGGTATTTGTTTAAGGGAGTCCTGTTAATTCTTCTGTTACTATACAGAACTTTCAAAAAAGACAAAGCCACTGTGAACACAAATATAGAGGCATAATCCTCAGCTGCTACTTAAAAAAATGATAGGGAGAAGACAGACTGGAGAAAAGATGGTTTTAAGCATTCTCCTTTTGTTTAATTGGTATTGACAATGTAGAACTGATTTTAATTGCCTTTTAAATTACAGAGGCAGTCATGTCTTCTATCAATTATTTTGGAAATAAAAGTGTATCTTACAAAACCTGCAGAAATGTCAGAATATAGGCTGCTCTGTTTGCTTACTAAAATTTTTATGAACATTTCTGCAGGTTAAGGCAGCACCCCAGTACAGTAATATTAGATTTTATGCTTCCTTTTATAGCCAAGTTCTTCCAGAACTCTACATAAAACGGAAGAGAGTAGAGAAGAGATTATGGTAGGCCAAAACACATGAAACAGCAGCTTCTGCTTAACTTTGTCAACTCAAGCTTGTAATTTAGAGCAAGTTCTGGGTTCAAAGTCTGCTTGAAAGCTGAAGATGCCACCTTAATGCACTTCAGCTAACCATTTAGCCGCTCTTTACCCTTTCCTTCCCACTTAGGATCCTCAGCTATGTAGTTCTCTGTGCGCTTGTCTAACAGCAGCAGCTTTTATCTGTTGGCCTTTTAACCTTATTCACCAAAGAACTGACACCGATTAAAAGGGTTTTTTTTCCCACTTTTAGTTACCTCCAAAACTGCAACTTTTGTTCAGTTGTGGATATTAACTTTCTTGGTTATTCATGCTTCACAGCTGATAAAGGTTCCAGTAAATTTCCACAATCCAGTATGGCATAGTTGCTAGTTCATAGATGGTTATTTTCTGCCTAAAGCATGTGTGCTTTCAAATAATTATGGCATCTTGCTTGTGTATAAAATACAAAGCTTCAGTTAAAGTAGTTAAACACTGCATCGTAAAATCTTTACAGTAAAACATCTAATTTGTGCTAAGATCTTGCTGAATTTTGTGAATTGGCAGTTAGGTGAACAATTATAATCCAAAAAAAAAAAAAAAACTATCCTTAGCTGCCATTGACTTGCTGCAGAATCTGAATCTGCAGGAAAGAGATGAGTTCTTCACTCTTGCTTTATGACTTGACAGGGATTTAAGGAAGTACTTATGTCTTTTTTGAAAGTGAGGGCAACAAGGCCATCGGGCTTCTGTCATTCGATACAAAGTCATTAGTCTTACTGTATTGCTGAAATAATTATGTCTTTACAGAAAGAACTTAGAGGAGACCAGGTCTAACAACATTTTTATGTCTCCTGGATGGTTGACAAAGCTTGTACAGAGCAGAATATAGCTACTGAAGCTTCAGCTTCACAGCTGAAGATAGAAAGGGGTAATGAAGTGCTGCTGAAGGGAACAGGAACTGAAAAAGTGGCCATGCCAGGGTAGTCTCAGGTACCTAAGAATAGTTCCATAGCTTCTGTTTCCAAAACTTGGAAGATCTGGCTCATGAAGAGCTTCTTAGGCACACCTCTGGCAAAGAATAATTTAATAAATTTATGCAACTTGTGTGGCTGTATTGAAACTGCTCAATAAAAACTGTGAATGGGTATGCTGTAATGCACAGCTGATTTTGATGACACTCTTATGTGCTGCACCTGTTCTGAGGGTGATATGGATATTCATGCTGTGAAAGAAAGTAGTTTGAATCACTCTTTAAACAGGAATTTTCCTTTTATCATGTTTTTGAAGTGAATGCCATAAAAAGAAAAGATGGAGCTATTAATTGTGTCTGTAGATTTATGTCTCAAGCCAGAGTGGTATTTTAGAATTGACACTTTAGTAACTAAATTCAGTCTTTAGTTATAACACTGTCTTCCAGGAAAACAGTGCTATCTCTGCAACTTTTTTTTTGTTGTTCAGAAATGTAATAGCCATGCAGCATTTATGTTTGTTTGAAAATTAACTTGGTTTTGAAATCTGATGATGGGGTCTCCAGTAATGTTCTCAAGATGGAAGAGAGTAGCTCTCGTCTTTGAAAATAGAGCCTTGCTGTGGAGGAGGTGAGTCGTTATCAGAAAAAAAAGCAGCTCAAGTGGGAAGGATCTGAAGGGATATTTTGATTGCAATGGTTGTTCTTGAATACAGATGTGTATTATAAGGATTTTGCCTAATATATTTGGTAGGAGGATACCCCTGTTCTGTGTCATTTTGAAAACTCAGATATGATTCTAGAGCAGGTTTGTGAATTGATTGATTTTTTTCTCCTTTGAAGAAGTGGGCATATGGTGTGTCTGAATCCATATAATGCAATATTTTTACCTTTTTGCATGTACAGCTAATTACTTGAGGTTTCATTAGCAAGGAGTGGAAGTATACCTTCCTTAAGTACTTCCTTAAGGCTATTTTTACCAACAACATTGACCTTTGAGACTGTTAGCAGCATGCCAGCCTTTGGTTAACTGTATGGTATTTGCTCTTCTTTAAAATTACTTCTCAATGCCTATCTCATTGCTGGATGTTTAAAAAAGAAATGCAAAAGGTAGAAAAAATTCTGTCTCCCAATTACTTGCAGGTTCTTTCACTGCTAATGTGAGTGCTCCTTAAGCTGGTATATATTTCCCTAGGGTTGTGGGAGGTTTGTTTGTGTTTTCTTTTTTTCTTGCTTTTAGCAAAACGGAGGTAAAAAAAGGGAGAATTCTAATGTGTGCTCTGGCACAGCCACATTTGTAGTTCTTCTAATTATGGAACAAAGTCCACTCAGTGGAAATTTTTAATTAAAAAGTTGAGCAATATGGAGTAAATCATTTGTGCAGCATCTACTTCTCAAGAATCTTAGCAGCTCTTGCTGTATTAAGATTGTTCACTGTAGTTCTGTAACTTAGGAGAGTTCAAAGGATTGTAAAACATGCAGCAAATACAAGTAATATAAACTAAAACTCATTATCCTAACAACTTAATACTTAACTAGTTATGATTATTGACATAATGATAAGTTGTCTATTGTCTGTTGTCTATTGACATAATGATAAGTTTATATCCCAGCATGACTGGGATATAAACTAGAACTCGGGAACATGGAAAGTTTGAATGCAGAGAAACTGAATCAATTCTTTGCATCAGTGTTTGCTTAGGGAAAACTGGGCACATTTTTTCTGTTAGTGGTTGCTGTAGAAGAAAATGTAAATTCCCATGTGTAGGCCTGGTTGGGAAATATGTGGCAAGGGATTGCCTGGAGATAAAATGATCTGGAAGTTACAGCAGAAATGGACAGAATGACCAATAAGATATCACCAGGACTAAGTGGACTTCACTAAAGAGTTCTGAAGGAATTTAAGAATAAAATAGCTGGGTTACTAACAGGGTATGCTGTGCAGGGTATGCTGTTACATAGTCCTGGAAGGTTCAAATAAGATGCCAAGAAACAGTTTCTTTTGGAAGCTGGCGAACCACAGAAGGTTAATGTGTCATGTCTACCAGACAAGTGAGCAGAAGCTTGAATAAATTTCCTTTAGTAAGTAAGTAAAGGTCTAACTTTATAGATTTCTTGGAATTACATGTAAGACAATGGAAAGCTGATCAAGTAGTTAATGGATTGTACATGGATGAGTAATTGACTATAGAACAGGTAGTTGGAGAAAATGTATAATAATGATATCAAGTAGTTAGGGTTGTAAGGGCTGAATGGGAAGAATTGGGCAAAGTTTTTATGAGATTTAGTGACTGTGACAAAATAACAAAAAAAAAAAATTGTTCTTTACAAAAACATTCTTTCTTTTTTCCAAATACAGATTTGGAAGAACTTCCCACTCTCTTTCATTGTGCAGCAAAACTTGGATTAAAGAACCTTACTGCTCTTCTGCTCAAGTGTCCCCAGGCCACTCAGGCTTGCAGCATAACCAACAAAGATGGAGACAGTCCAGCAGGCATTGCTGAAAAGCATGGTCACAAGGAACTACAGAAATTAATCAGAGATTTTTTGGTAAGCCCATACACTTTTTCATATGCTATCTATAACTGGGGCTTATGACACTGTTCTGGGATCCCATAATATTTGCTCTTGTAAAGCCTAATAATACAGCAATCCATCCATATGACAAGATTATCTTACTCTTTCGGTTTCAGGAAGAGGAGTTAGAAGGGAATGCAGACACTTTCTTTGTGTTATAGTGGAAATAGAATATGGTCTGTAGATATCTCTAGTAAGCCAGCTATTGCCAGTAAAATCTAATAGAATTAACAATACAATAAGCAGCATACTGCAGTAACAATTTATACTTTTAATCTGTTTTAATTTTTTATTACTTAACTGAATATGAGAGATGCTAATCCTTACCCCACAGGTTTCAAAACCTGGAGAACAAATCAGGTAAGTAATATATCAGAAGACTCAGGGGTTGGAAGACAGGCAGAAAAGAATTTGTTGTGAAGAACTGATAAATTTGTTGATCCTGTGGTTTTTTGTTTTTTTTTTTGCTGTTGGAGTCTGTTTTTATTTAAAAAAAAAATCAAACCACTAAAAGGAGAAAATAGGAGTCATCTAGTCACCTCAATTTAATCATGGATAGAAATAATACCAAAGATAAGATCTGAATACTTACAAAATAATTGATGTGTGAATTTTGTAAGTGAGAGTTTTTAACATGAGTAAGCAAAAGAACTTAAGACTATAGGTCATTTAAGGGAGAAAAAGATGCAGTAAAGTATGGAAAAAAATACCTGACTGGGGTTAGTTACTAAAATTCTAGTTCATTCAATTCTAAGGTTGGGCTAAGTTTTTTTTCTTGATACAGCTTGAATATAGTGTGAAGGAAAAACTGGAAAACCTGGAGAAAAAAATACTGTAGTCACAGTATTGAACCATGAGGATAACATCAGCAATGTCTGTTTGTTGGAAAAAAAAAAAAAAAATGCAGTCCCTAAAGCCTAACAGTAAAGACCTCAATGCACTTCAGAGTTCTTGCTCTGAAGATGGAGTGCAAAGCAGG
The DNA here is from genome assembly GCA_013398315.1 of Nothoprocta pentlandii. Lineage (NCBI taxonomy): Eukaryota > Metazoa > Chordata > Aves > Tinamiformes > Tinamidae > Nothoprocta > Nothoprocta pentlandii. The sequence continues at coordinate 610,781 of VZSG01000337.1, forward strand.
GCTGTCGTACAGAGGTGATGCATTTACTCCTGTTTCTGATATTGTAGTTAATATCGAACTTAACCAAAGAAAATGTGATGCTCCTTATCACCTAGCATAAAGCTGCCCACAAAACTAGTTACAGGCTGTCTTTCTGAGTCAACATTCTGGTAGTTTTATGTAAAGCAATTTCTGATTGCTCTAACAGTCTGACAGCCATCTCCGTACTGGTAGCTGTTTCATGTTCAAGGTCAGGCACCTTGGCTGCTGGAGTTGTGCCAATCCCTTAGGAGAGGGGAACTGTATTCCCCGAAATCCCAACCTGTGGGGATCCCTGATGTGCCATTTTCATAAGTTGACATTCCCCAAGCAAGCGCTGAAGCTAAAAGATGAATGTGAAGAAATTGATACCTAGCTTAAAGTTCCAGATTTTTCCTCAAACAATCATGTGACTTGGATTCAGCGCTGATAAATTAACCACAGTTTCTATGATAAATTCATTGTGAATAATGATAATGGTTAATTCCATAGGACATTTATCTTTATGCTAATGCTGTAAAAACTCATCCTCTCTACTTCAGTCGTGTCTATGTTGTACAGCTCCCACAGGACTAGAGGCTTCAGAAAAGAAATGATTTTATTTTTATCCCTAGAACATTCAACTTCATCCTCTAATCTGGTATGTCTGTGTAGGAGCAGGCATAAGCACACTCAGTAAAGGCAGCCTACAAGTGATGTGCATCCAGAGAGTACATTGCACTTTTAGTCTCTTTACGTTTTGATAGAATTTGCTTAGTGACCAAAGTTCAGTATTTCTGAAGGTGCTATATTTCACTCTAGGATTGTAAAAATTCTTCCTAACAAAGTATAATCATCCTTTGACTAGCTATTGCTTTTTAGTTTGGTTATAAACTTGTCTAAATGAAGTCTTGGTGTAAAATTTTCAGTCCAAATCGTAGAAAATGATAAATCTGATTTTATACAATCTTATTTTTCACAGAAGTCACTTCTTTGATGTTGATGTGCAAGTGTCTGCAAACAGTTAAATAATTATTTTCATCTTCGTATGATTGCATTCCCAAGTGTGAATACCTGTACCAGCTGTGAAGTAAAAACAACTTTATCAGCATTAGAGATAAAGTAAGAGATTGGTTAGTACTACCCATTTTCAGCTGATTCAAATGGCTTGGTTTAGTATCTCACATGGCTAAAAATTATCATGCTTCAAGTTTGCCAAATGTGTAATATATTAGGCTAGAAATATTAGCTCCAAAACCATAGAAGAAAAATGACTTTTGTCCCTAGTAATAATGCACTTAAAAAAAACACTGAGTGTACTTCTGTAGTTGCTGAACAGGTGAAAATAATATTTGGGTGGCTCAGAGCCAAGCAGAACTTGGTTTAATCCTGTTCTGGGAACTTCCCAATGCAGTTGCAATATTGAAATTGCTCATTATTACATGAGGAGTAGCTTTGTGCTTGGCTCCCTGTTTTTGAAATTGTTATCTGTGTTTTACCATTCCTCTAAGGAATAACCCCAATATATTGATAGTAATTCATCACTTGATCTCACAAGAGCAGCAAGACTCCAGAAAAATGAGTGTATTACAACATCTTTTGAAATTGTCCAAAACCCTGGAAAGTGTCTTTCATTTGCTTTTGTACTGGGAGATCCTTAGGAGAGAAGGAATCTCCTGGGAAGGGTAGAGAGGGAAAAGCAAAAGGGAAAGTGATAACACAGTTAGTACATCTGCGCTCCAAGGTGGGGCTCTGCTTTGCCATTATGGTTAGTGTGTGGTCAGTTCACCTTTCCTGGTGCAGCCTGATAGCTCCTGTGACTGGCAGGCTTACTGGTAAAGCTGCTCAGGGCGTTTTTTGGCAAAAAAGGATTGTAGGAGCTGTCCAGCTTGTGCACTGGATCATCTGTGTGCAGTGAGTTCTCTGTCCCTGATTAAAATGAGAATCTCTTTTCTGGCTTAGACACGGCTAGTCTTTCCATGGAGTGTTATGGACACAGAAGGCAGAGCTGGAGAGCTCTGTTGACATGCTAGGAGCTGATCTCCTCATTTGTGTAAAAACAAGGCACAAGGAAGATCACATGTTCATCGTGCCTTGCTACATACAGCTCTGTGAATGGAGTGAGGAGGGAGGTCAAGAGGAGACTCCACACTCTCTTGGCAACCTGTTCCAGTGCTCTGTCACCTTCGCTGTGAAGCATTTTTTCCTTAAGTTCCTGTGGAAGTTTTAATGCTTCAGTTTGTGGCCATTTTCTCTGGTTCTAATGCTGGCCACCACTGAAAAGAGATTGGCCCCATCCTCCTCCCTCATGATCAGCTTGTCATCCACCATGACACCCAGGTCTTCATCTGCAGAGCTGTTCCCAAGAAGGTCAATCCTGTAGTGGTGTCTGGGGTTATTCCTCCCCAGCTGCAACACCCTGCAGTTGCTCTTGTTGAACTTAATGATGTTTCTCATCACCCAGTTGTCCAGTTTGTCCAGGTCCCTCTGGATGGCAGTGAAGCCCTCTGGGTTCAGCTGCTACTCCCAGTTTCACATCATCAGCAAACTTGCTGAGGGGTCACTCTGTCCCTTCACCTAGGTCATTAATGGACTTTCATTCATTGATGGACTTGTATTTAGATGAAGTAATTCTTTCTTTGTTATCATTAAAAGAGGGCTATTGCTAAATGTTCTGTGATACTGCTCCTGTATGGAGTCAAGTACTTAAAAAATTTCCATCATTGCTTTTAGTTGGAATTCGTTGAATCAGGGATATGAATTTAAAACTAGTAAGTGCAGTTCAGGGGGAATACTGGCAGGAATCCTTGACTCAGACTACCTGACCAGGTGAAATGATGAACCTTTCAGGTTTTGTTGATCCACCTGTGGGCTCAAATTCCAGTAAAAGAGGCCCAGGTGCTTTGCTTTCTATTAGCCACAGACTCCAAGAGTGTATTCAGCCAGTTGTTACCTTATCTCTGCTAGATACCTGGTGCCTTGCTAAGTCACAATAATTTTCCCAAACAGGTGGACATTTTTTTCAGATATTTGGCTTTGAGCATGCTCTGTATTTGAAAGCTATTTTAAAGCTAGCTTGTTGTTGCTGCCAGCGGTGGTTTTATAAGCCTACACACAAGTTCAGCCTCCAGTAAATAGTGATGTTACTTAAACATCCTCATTCAGCACAAGAAAGACTTTACAAAACATATGATAATTTCCAGACATTAAGTGACTACTGAGGGAACTGCATGCAATCTCTGACCTCACCTTTTAAATTTGGAGGTCATACTGATTGCCATTTCAGGCATTTGTGCTTTGGTGTGTGCCTAGTTGGTTGTTCCAGCACTTTAGGGTCCTAATTTCCCCCTTCGTTTACTAAGGGCTATACTGCTGAATAGATTGAAAGCAGGAAGATTACTAGGTACCTCTTGTAGTATATGTCGCTGTTTCTCTGAAAAATACAATTCAGAGCACTTTGTTTAATGCACATAATTTCTGACTGTTGGCTTTGGCCTTTAAAGCAGATTCCTAGGGGTGACATAAATGTTGTTTAAATATAATAAGTGAAACAGTCGTTTTGTGTTGCTGCCACACAGTTGTGAGACAGCACGAATTCATTTTGATTTTTAAAATACCTTGTAACATTTCAGAATTGCGTGCCTAAAATCTGCATCACAAACTACAAGTTAACTGAGCTTTTTTAACTCACCCAAGACCTTTGCCCATACCTGTGATCGTATACTTCAGAATAGTGGACTGATGGAAGAAAATTTCTTCCTCTGCCACCAGCAAGAGCCTCCCTGGATTGCTTGTTTAATTTTTCCACATGTTCCTGCTTCAGGCACCTCTTCCACAGCTGTTGAAAAAATAGTTGGCATTTTATTCTGTGTATATTGGTGTCATTGCTTGTACAAGAGGAGTCTATTTCTTTAAAAGAGAGGGACATTTAATATTTTCTGCTTCCTTTGAGCTCCCCCCTGCGAAGTCTAAATTCTAGTGACTTTTAGTCCAACTTAGTGAGTTTGTCCTTGTTAGCTATTCCCTCAAAAGCAGAGATGTGAAAACATATTGGTGCTCATAATCATCACTGAGAGCATGTTTTGTGTAAGACGTTTATGTTTTAGTTCAAGTATGGGGAAAAAGATCTTTCCTAAACGGCAAGTTGTGTTTTTTGTAAGTCTTAGGCAACATAAAAGTTGGGCAGCTACATAGATTGGCAAATGATTTGCGATTGTACACCTCTGCCTTTCATCTCTGTCTTATTTTGAAGTGTGAATAGAGAGTGAAGTGCTACCTCTTGAACCAGAATTGATAATTTTTTCAAAAGTCTTGCTGAAGTAGGAAATAAAAAAAAGCCCGTGTATTGTAGAACTTGAGGGTACTTTTCTCCTCAGAACTGCTTTATGCTCTGCTTCTGCATGTTTCTTATTGCAAAGAAATGCAAAAAGAAATGTCCTTAGCTGTCTAGTTACCAACTCAAAATGACAACAGACCTTCAGGTGGCAGGAACCTCTTTAAGAAATATTTTCGTTTTGCAAAAATGTTTCCTACAGGCTCATTGTGGAAGTATTCCTACATCTGTGTTTAAGCTTGTGTTTCTATACAAGGCTCTCTATGGAAGCTCCCCAGTGTGAAATTTTTATATCTGTAAATCTGGCTGCTATCTTTCTCAGCCATTAATTTTCCGTTGAGTAAGGAACATGTGTAGGAAGATGAAATGATATATTATAAAACCTAAATGCAATAAATCTTATCGCTATCAATATTTACTTAATTACTTTAAATGCTACTGTAATATTGCATTGGCCCATTGCTCTTCAGTTTGAAGTAGCTGGAAGAGTACGGAGGAAGAAGGGCAATAGTCCATTTTCTAAAATTTGTGCTAAGTCGGTGCTAGTTCCCTAGTGAAAATATCTAAGTGAAAATATATATAAAATATACATATATATATATATATAAGATAAAATCCTGCATGGATTTTATTCTTTCTACAGTATTTTAATGCTCAGAGATGTTTCTGCTTCCATGAATCCAAGCTATTAAATTGACAATGAATAAGTTGACTTTTTTTGATATTTTGTTGTGAATGAGTGGATAATCGCAAGCCTTTGATGAAATCAAAATCTTACGTTTTAGGGGGAGTTTGAGCTGAGGAGGCCTGTGAATCTCTGTCAGCTGACAGACAAATCTGAGCTGATGATTTAAATGAAGTGTTTGAACTTGGAAGAGTTTATTCAATGGTATCTCTCCTCTACCTTTCCTTTTACCCCTTTCCCATTCTCCAAAATTATTTGTGGAGAGGGTTTCCATTAGCAGTGTTTGGTGTCTTTTGTTTTGGATTTGGTTTGGGGAAATTATTTTTATTTTAGAGTCTAACAAGGTTATATTCTCTTTTCACGTATTCTGAGAGACATGCTGGCTCTAATGACAGCTTGCAGGCACAGCTTGCCTTTAGGGGTCAGAAACATAACTTTTTTAGTAAAGTGTTTAGGGTAATGATTGAGCATGGAAGAGCCCAGTTTTAAGGGGAAAAAAAAAAGGCTAGATTTTTCATTTTAAAGAATCATAGACATTAAACATTTTTCGGTATTTCTATGTGGACAGCTTTGCAAGCTAGAACCTCGCACCTTAACTGTGAATAAATCTTCTGTTGTAAGTGTGCAAGTGAGAAGTGGAAGGCAGTTGTTAGCAATTCAGTGTTTTAAGCGTCTCTGCAATTTTTAAGAGCACTTCATTCCTAGGAGAATTTTAGACAAAATGTTCATCAATTTGGAACAAGGAAATTGAAAAGGCTGCTATAATATCTGTGCTCTTAACTGTGTTTGTTTGTAAAACCAAGGGATTTTCAGAGGTCCTGCTGACTTTTGTGACGGGAAAGTATCAGCAAAGATGCTTTGTAAGAGAGATTGTTCTGTTCTCTCAGTAGCATTTAGACTGGAAAGAATCATCTGAATCATTGCTAGCTTCTGAACTGCTTCCAGTGTGTTTAAAAATGCATGGCTAGGCTTGAAAAAATCTAAATAAAATGTTTTGCATAAATGAGAAAATTGACCTTGTTACCTTGTTGTATGATTGATGCTGTTGTATAAATCTATGACATGCCTGCATTTGGATCATTTGTCTTTAAAGAAGCTTGGAAATAAATATGTGATAAATTGGTTAGGTAGATAAATACTCTGTATTAGCCTAAAGAGGTGTCAGAAGGAATATGGTCAAGATAAATAAAATGAAGTCCTGCTTACAGTCTCCTCTGATGGGGCCAGAGACAGTGAAAGTGAAATGTACTAAGTCTCACATAAATTGCAGTTCTGTGTAAGATGTAATTTTTTTGTTCAGCTGGTTAAGATACCGTTGAAGGCAGAAATATAAGAAAGATTCAACAGTTTCATACGTTTTGAGAGCTCCTTGTTGTTTTATGCACTGTGAGTTTTGGGGTTTTTTGTTTGTTTCTGGTCACAAGAGCATGAATCTGGTAGCCTGGAACAAAGCCTTTGCAAGAGTTTAAGGAGAAAATTACCTGAAGGAAAACTATTCCATAGCTGTCCACCAGAACAGTTCCTTGGGGATTTCCAGCAGCTTTCCTGTGGTGACTGTTCCAGTGACTCTCTATCGTTAAGTGCAGGATAGCTTTTATTTCTTCTTCCTCAAATACAGTCATCTCAGGAGCCCCAAAGAAAAAATGAAGTGATCTAAAATTACCTGCTAGTTCCAAGTTTGCTGCACAAGCCCCAAAGCATGCAGTGATGGGCGGTCCAGTGGAGTCTCACATCTGTCAGATGAAAGTTTGAAAGTGTATGAGTGAGTACCGAAAAGCAGCTTTATTGTGTCAGTGTGACACTCAGTGAGGAACTTGTCTGGAGTGTGCTGTTTGGTTGCCTCCCAGGCATTTGGGAAGGAAGCAAACAATTACAACAAATCTTACAAGTTGTTGAGTACAAAAAAACAAACAAAAAAAACCCCCATCTCCTCATTGCCTTTCTTCAGCCACTCAGGGGTTGGAGGATGCAAGATTGTAATACGGGGAATTTCACTCTGATGGAGGAAAATGAGGAGAAATTAGGAGAGGAAAGGCATTGTTCAAGTTGCAGTGGCAAATACAGTCTCTGAGTCAAAGATACACACTTTTTGAGTGACATTGTTGAGATATGAAGGTAATTTTTTGATCCCAGAACTCTAATGAAAAATAGAAGCAAGAATTAACAAGTAAAGTTGGGTAAAAGATTTGCCATATCCTTAGCAGTCTGAAGATTCAAAGCTCGGCATAGCTGTAATGGTGAGCTACCAGACTTCCCTGCAGTTGTAATTTATGGTTTAATTAGGAAAATTGTCTTTAGGCTCTGTATCAATAGAATGACCATTAGAGAAAGACATTTCTCAAAGCTACCAAGCCCATTATATGCAACTGCTTTAAAAAAAAATCCATTTCTGCCCTGCATAGTGTTAGTTCTGTTTAACAGAGCCAAGCAGAGTTTCCATTTATAATTCTGTCTGAGGCCCCTGCACAGAAGGCACACTCATTCTTTGTTTTGCCTTCTTTACTTATGCACCCATATATTGTTTTACAATATATGAATCAGTATTTCATTGCCAAGACTCTAGAGTGCTTAGCAATAATCATTTGCTTTTCTTAGATTTGGTGCAACCTAGGAAATGGTTTGGAAATTCTGCAAATTCAAAAGGGTATGAAGTACTTGACATATATGTTCACTCTGAGAAAGAAAGCCAATATGTTAATGGATTGCTTTCTAATGCATGTTTAATAGCCTTTGCAATCATTGCATTCCTAACTGTATGCTGTAGACAAGGGCAGCCTTCCTCAACCACATGAGCTGTGTGCCAAAAGCTTGATGTGGCTGGCAGCAACAAGGTACATCTGTTAAAGGGTTGAGAGTTCTTCTCAGACAGCAGAAGTTAATGCTTCTGTACAGCTCTTAGTGTAAATGCAGGATGGCTTGTGGGGCACATAACTGGATCTTAGCACTGTTTGATGGTGCCAGTCTTAAAAGCCATATTTGGTTGGATTTTACTGTTACGCCTGAGGTGGCTGGTTATTTAGCTGCTTCTGTACAATCATAGATGTGATCTGGGAGGCATCTGTGCATTATTGGAGAACTGCTCAAGAGCTGCAGTTGACCACCTGTGGTCTTCTGAATTCCAACTGAATGCATCTGCTGTTAACAATTATCACTTTCAGAGAGTTAGGAGAGTATATGTAGGCATAAAATCTCCTGCTATATGGAGGACACTAGCGTGTTCCTTTTATGTTGTCTAGAAAAACACAGAAGTCAGTATTGAACCAGACTTGGAAGTAATAGTTATGAACGAAATTCTGAACTGCAACACTTAGTCAAAACTATGAGGATCTTTTTTTAGTGAATTATTTTTTTTTTTAAGCATGGTGTGTGAGTGGATAGCAGCAGGTATTGCTGAATATAAAGGGGTCAAAGCATGGAACAAAAGTTTCCATGGCGACTGTGTATGAGTCTAGGGAGCTCTTGAAATTAATTAGTTTTGTGTTGTGAAGAAAGAGTTTGAAGGAGGCAAAACTGAGTACTGGTTTAGAGATCTGCAGGAAATTCTAACCAGTGTGTTCTAGGGATACGTGTTGTCATTTACAACATAATACCTGTATATAGCTAATACATATAACTATATATAACTGTATGAAGAAGTGATTTAAATCTTCTTTCCCCCTGCTTTGGAAAAATTCAAGATACAAGCGTGAAATAGCCATATCCAGAGCAAAACAGAAAGGGTCTCTGGAAAATCCAGAATAAGGTCCTTTACAAATTTTAAAAGTAAGTGTGATAGATGGTTCTTGTTAGCAAGAACCATTTCCCTCTTGTTTCCAGGATTATTAATTAAATGTACTTATATAATGCAAAAAGGAAGATGATATATATTATTAGTTTTTTAGCAAAATGGCAAAGAAGCAAGTGTGTGTATACAATATTTTGGACTGCATTGTGTTATGCAGTGGCTAATGAAATATGATATATTAAGTTAGAACTTGGATGCTCCAAGAGGCAGGCTGCTGTTGGGTGCTTGGCTCTGAATCATTTCTGAAGAAAAAAGAGTGCCTGGTGCCAGCAGCAAAATGCGGCACATTATTCAGCTAAGCACTACTTAGCTAAAAGTAGTTTAAAAGACCTATTAGAGTTGAAATTCTCCAGAAATGTGGCAAACATTCGGAGAAGATTTAAACAGTGATTCACTCGGTATCTGCAAGTGATGGATACCAGGAGAAAGAGGAATTAGATGGTGAAAGTACATGACCACAACTTTGGGAAAATACAGGGCTGCTGGGCTATTGTTAAAAAGATCCGTTTCACAGAGCTGAAATAACTTACCCAGGAGGTTAATGAGCAAAGCAATGCCTTCTGTTAGAGCTGAAGTTTTTTACCTACGTACCCTGAGAGAAGGAGGAAGAAAGAAAGATTTGGAATGAGAAAAGACACAGGGATTTGTACTTACTGGGAATTGAGAATTTGTTCATATGGATATTTCTAATCTGGCTGCTTCAGCCAGCAACTGAAGAATACTAGCAAGTGAGAATATACATTGGGCAAGGTATGCTACTCCAAGCAGAGATGGGAAAGCTAAAGATGAGTATTAAAGTGGCTGGAGTTCTGAGACATTCAGCATCATTCAGTGTGACACCGTACTCTCATAGCATATGTTCAAAATTTGTCGCTTGTGGCTTTAAGTAACATTGACAGTGACACAAATTTTTATACCAAAATTTGAGCATGACATAGCGGGATTCCAAGAGTTTTAAAAGATGAATACCTTAAAAAAAAAAAAGTGTAAAATAGATCATAAGCCACCTTATTAGTATTGCCTAAAGACATCTGGCAAATCTGAGAATGCAGGGGGTTGGAGTGAGGACTCGGGGGAAGGCTTGCTGCAGTAGTGCAGCCTGAATGCAGCACACAGCAATCTGTTGGTTGTACAAAATCTGGAAGTAATAGAGTTACCAGTGAAAAAAAATTGTACAAAAACTGAAGGTTGCATATTTCTGAAACTCACAAGTATTACTATAATGAGATTTTTTTCTGCTAGGTAGTTGGAGTTTACTCTTTTTCTCAGTTTTAGTGGGATGGGAGTGGAAACTTCTAAATTGATATGAGCAAATACATTAAAAGTGATGCAAAATATAAAGGGATATAGAAGCCTTTAAGAAAAGTAAAATCCGAGGGAGGAAGGGAAGTATTTTATATAGGTATTTTATACCTGCATTAAATAAACCATATGATTGGGGACATAGCTAATACTTATCAAATGACAAAAGGATAGACCAAGTAAAGTGAGAGCTCATTTTTGATTGCATATGGAGAATTGCCTCCCTAGAGAAAAGCAGACATAGATTTGTTTACATTGCTATGACAGGGAGAATTATGTATTCCAAATTGTTATGTTCATTTCCCTAAGAAAACTTTGAAAGATCTTTCAATATCCTTCAAAGAAAATCTAGATCTAAAGCAGCAGCTATAGCTAACAAGCCAGTAAAATCATACTTGGATCCATGTTAAATCCTGAAAGTTAGCAGAACGATGCTAATGAATTGTGACTTGTGCTCTTGGAGGTAGGTGGCAGTTGCTCTGCGTGCAGAATAAGAGCAATATGAGCAGTCAGAATTTAGAAATGCTGAGAGAGTCATTGCCTCTGACCCACTGAGCTCATCCTCTACATCAGCATAAAGAAGAGGAATAGAGACAAATGTTTCAATTTTTTTACATGTTATTCCACATTTTAGTTAAATGTAGGTAGAGAGATGATGTCGGAGTAGCAGCTTTGAAGCAGCATTATTTATTTATTCATAAGCAATGCACCTAAGGAATTTCAGCCCTCATGATATTTGGAAGCCTGTGAGTCTAGATGTGAGCTCAACACAGCTGAGCTCTCAAAGAGGCCAGAGCTGTGTGTATGCCCCATGCCTAAACCAGGAACAAGTCACATTCAGTCTGTGGTTTTGATCCATTTCAAATTATGATCATGTTTTTTTCAATACAGTACTGCTTAAGGATGAGGTGCAATTTCATTATAAGTTTCATTATAAGCACAAGAGTTTAGGAGATTTTAACATCATAAGTAAGGCATTTTTTCTTCGTTGCTTTGTTTTGTTTTTTTGGTACAAGTTTGTATCGTTTTGGCTTAGTGAGTGGGTGATTTTGTCCCAGGGAACTAAGTAGCTAAAGAATCAAGCCTAGTTGAGTACAAATTTATGAAGAGAATTTTGTAGTCTAGTTCTTCAAAAAATTACCTTGAGGAATTAAATTCCAATGCCCATATATAATAAATGGGGCTTTTAAATGTATCAGTGCTCCATAGAAGTTAGTCATGAGAAGCATGCTAAGATTAGAAATCAAGCACTTAGTAATAACCTAGAATCAGAGTTGCATCACTAATTATTGCACAGTTTACCAGATTTAATATTTTGAAGTATTGGCATAATTATTCATAAAAATGAGATTTTTATGCTTTGTCATTCATTTATTTCTGATATAGTTAAGGTCCCAGAAGGTGTCTAATATTCAGTTCTTGAAGCTTGATTGATCAGATTTGACTTGGAATAAATTGCAGTAAATGCAGTGCAATAAATTTCGGTTATAGTGCTTTGAGAGCTTGTAGTCTTTGACATGTATGATTTACTGTAAATGCTTTACATTAAACTGCCTTAAGCCTTGAAACCATGCTGTTCTTGAATGCAAATAATGCCTTTAGCACTTGTAATTTTAATATATGTTAAATTTGACTTTCGCAGTCTGTTACTGTTTTTCACCTTTACAGGAAAGGCTCTGGTATGACAGTATGAAACTAGAATTGTTGAGGTTGTTGTAAAAGGAGTCAGCTCTAAGACAGCGAACTTCCAAGAATCTGATAATCAGTCTTTTTTTTTTTTTTTTTTTTTTTTTTTTTTTTTTTTTTTTTTTTTTTTTTTTTTTTTTTAATCTATAAGTGTTTTAAAGTTCTGGATGTTGTCTTTGAAATGTGGCTGATCCTTCAACTAAAGTAGGTGAAAATACATGGCTTTTAATACATGAACTTCTTTTATCTATAAAGATCTCAGTGGCTCTAAGGTTTGTGATCCCCATAGCTTCTTTACTCGTAACATAAGTTTAGAAAGACTTGTCTAAATTTTCAGACCAAGTAAGAAGTGCTGTTTATGCAATCTTTTTGCAATTGTTTATGTGTAAATTGCAAGTATTGTTAGAGGTTCTTCCATAAAATTACAATACATGAGACTTCCATTAGTATATATGAATGAACATTTTTGCTAGAGATACTTTCACTTTTTTAGGCTAGTAAAATTATGGTACTGATATAATATGCTTTAGTATTAGTTATTTATGATATGTAAATAAGTTAAGGTGTAATGATATGCTAGTCTAATATTAATTTTCTGTGAGGCTCTGGCCAGTGATGTTGCTGTATAACCTTACATTTCTGTTCCATGTAGAGAAATCTTTCATTTACATTAGAAGCATTTTTTTTGTGTTTGCTTATTTTAAAGTATGAGTTTCCAACCTCTCTCTTCACTGTTGTTGCTCCATTTATTGCCATAAGTGGAGTTCAGAATACACACAGATGATGATGCCTGGGGGCTCTACTCCTGAAATAGCTTTTAGGTTTAGAGAAAAAGTCAACAAGTCTGCCCTTTTGAAATTACAGGTTACATTACCTAATATTACTTATGCTGCTTATCATCATAAAAAAAAAAAAAAGAAAAGAAAAGAAAATGATTGGAGCAAAGGTTCGAGCATATCTTTGTCTGTTATTTTGGGTGACAACAAGCCACAGTGATATGATACACAGGAAGGAATAGTTGATTTTTGGTTTGTCTTCCACGCCTGGAGGAATATGAGACAGTTTTTTGATCTTTAGATCAGAAACAGGGACTTGGTAGCTTTTCAAACACAGGATACTTGACCCAGGCGGTTACACACTTGGAAGATAAAGCAAATTAGAGCATTATTTCTAGAGAAGAGAAGGAATTTGTCTGTATGATGCATGCCATAATCCTTTTTCGGTGGAAAGAAAAGCAGATTGTGCTGTGGAAAGTAATGCGATTGTTCAGAACAGCAGGGAAAGACGAGTAGGATCTTGAGGTTAATAGTGGTGATCACAGGACAATAATCACATTTTCTTGGCAATTCTTATGCCAGTGTGGGAGTTGTTAAATATCTTGTAAGTATTTGCATTCTTCAAACAGATGTGTCCATGAGCAAGTCCTACAAGAAAATGACTTCAATTATAAAAATTTGCTATTTAAAACAATTAACTGACTTCATTTTAAAAAAATATTGCTATTAAATTTAATTTTCAATTCGCGTATAGCTTTTATTTCTGTGTGTTTGTGCAAAGTAGAAGCCTTTTTTATTCAGAAAATTTTGTTCCTTGTTATATACAGACTTGCACCTCTTCAAGTATCCTGGTCTTATCCCTGTTATCTCTCATGAGCTGGCATAATTCTGAGTGAAATACATTTCCTGGTGATCAGTAACTGTTCCATATACAGATTTTCCTTTAAACTCCTGTGTCTTCAATTCCTGACTTAACTGAATAAACAATATCCTCAATAGAATGATCACAGCCATGAAGTGCAAGATATTGCTGGGTGTGTAGCCTTTCCTTTAAAAAACTTGAACACTTCTGTCACAAAATCCAAAATTGAGTTCTAAATATTTTAGGTCAAATCTGTGGTGTTAAAAGGCAGACAGGAAAATAATATTTGAGAAGCAGTATTTCTAAGTGCTTCCAAATTATAGTTCTATAAGTCTAGAAGGAGACAAGGGATAAACAGAGATGAGCACAGGTAAAATGCTCATGTAAAGCTCTGTTTGCAGATCAAATATATCACAAAAATACATGTGGGATGGGCTCAGAGAGAAGGAGAATTGCAAACTTTAAGTTGGAAAGTATTGAAGAAGTGAAAGCTGAAGTGCAATTTATTTTGAAATTTAGGGGAAGTCTAGACAGACTTGGGTGTTTGCATAGTGTGCTTTGCCTGCTGTAGTTTCTTCCTGTGCTTTTCTGTGTTACAAAACCTGTGGACTTTTAAGTAGACGAAAGATTTATAGAGTGACATGTTGCTTTGTATTGTGATAGTTTAAAATCACTTTATGGATAGATTCTTTTGTAAAGTGTATAGTAACAAAGTTCACAATTATATCAAGGCAACAGAGTAAATCCATTGACAGTGTAGATATGTTTATCCAGATTTTTGATGTATAGATAATTCATCGTATAGGCTATAATTGATAAGTGTCTCATAACAAAATCTAGATTTGGGTGATGATAAACAACAGTCTATAAAACCAGCAGTTCTAGAAGCTGTCTGTATTTGACCCCTTGGGGAATCAACATGACAAAGATCCTACTGCCCATTGCATGCAGGAGAGGCATATGCCTTTGAGTGAATTTTGCAGATCCCTCAAAAGCGCAGAGTATTTTTGCTTTCCCAGTATGACGTAGGTAGTTAGTAGAGAAGTCCCTTTTTGCAAAACGCTATTTAAGGTAGCCAACATGCTAAGACAGATATATTTTTAAAACTTTCAATTTTGAAATTAGTGTTCAGAAGCATTTTTGCCATTGTTCCAATTTCCCATTGGAAAGTATGGCTACCAGCAATGTCTTCTCTGTAAACCCCTCGTCTTACTCTGCTATATATAAATCTTTAATTTGACCAAATAGCTTGCCTCTGCACATAGTAATCATTGCAACTGCCAGCTGGGAAACAACGCTCTTGCACATTTATTTTCTCTAAGCTTTGAATGTTTTTTTATTTGTCTTAAGCTTTGAGCAAAACAATATAGGGCTTCAATGAAACACAAGCAAACACAAGGGTAAATGTGGAGAAGACGGAGAAAATAGCAGAGAACTGGATGTTTAAATTTTAAAGTTGTTTGGCACTTTTGAAATAGTCTTAATGATCAGGGCGTGGTTTCTTCTTTCCAGTTTGGAGTGTGTTTGTACATGCCTAAAATCCTGTATTAGTTCTGTTTGAAGAAGACCTCAGCTAACAATATTTGATGCTATCTGTTAAACTAACACTGAAGGACTGAGTCTGATTTCACAAGGCTCAATAATGTTCTCTAAGCAGATGTTTCTAACTTTTATAATTGATCTTTTAGATATAGCAAATCATTCTGAGCTGAGGCAAATGCACTGAGCAGACATATGTATGTGGGAAGTGGTTTTGTCACAGTGTTTCAAGCAAGATTTTTCTCGAGATGCATGTGACAGCCGGTCACTATTTAGCCCTCCGTATTCATGGCTAAAGAGCACAGATTTAATTTGACTTGACACGTGGCAGAAGACATCTGTCATCTGTTGTTTTTATCACTTCCACCTACTTGTATATTTTTAAAATGATAGAAAAATAGCGGGAAAATATATATTAAACTTTTACTGAGAAGAAAATGTTGACATTTTAATGTTGCATACTTAATGCTAATTTCAAAGCATTTTAAGTTTATTAAATGTATTAGGGCCTCTTTTATTTTGTTGTTTTTATTTTGTCATAAGTTCTTTGAAAAAAATAATTGTCATCTCTTTGCAGATCTAGTGTTGATTAACTTAATCCTAATTTATGGGGAAAATACTGCTAGTGCAATTGCTCCATTACATCAGACCTGCTAAAAGATTTTGTTTACTCTAATTTTTTGTGGTAAAGCAGTGCCTCTATTGCATTTCTCCTCTTTTTAGAAATATAAGAATTATATACAAGCCTTTGACAGAGCTGAAGATATTTTTCATTTGCAGATGAGAAAGTTACTGATCTGTGGCAGAAATTATCTGAGTAGTAACCTCTGTACAAGTTGTAGTATGGGGGAGAAAAACTTCCATAATTCTGGTGCATAAATAGTACTTATATAAAGACAGAATCTTGGTCTTTTTATTCATGTCTCAGCTCCTCCCTTCTCCTGGGTCCACAGTGGATAAGACTTCAGTACAGACAGCAGTGCATAAGGACATAACTTCTTGTTTAAGTTATAGTTTTATTGGTATGACTGTACAGCTTGCATTCACATTTGAAGGTCAGAAGAGAGAGATCCTTATGTAAGTAGCCTGCGTTGTTTATACATTGGGCATTAACGCTGCTGTGCTGACCTTTCAGTTGTAGAGCTGATACTGCCCTCAGGGTTTCAGATAATACGCTTTCTCTGAATTCGATTGTGTCTTACAAAGAATATTTGCACTTCCCACAGAGCCTATGGGTAGAGGGGGAAGATCAAGGTTTTATGAAACTATGTATTTATTTCCCTTTTCTCCTGGCTCCCATAGGGGCCTGAAAAACTCCCAGCTGTAGCAAAAACGAAACTTAGAAAATCAGGAGCTAGAACAGAGTAGATTTGGAGGTGGACAGAAGGAGCATTGCTGCTACTTGATGCAGCTTTGCCTTTAGTTTCTGAAGTCAGGAAATGGGTGCTGGTAGGGAGCTGCTTTCTCTTCTCACTTTGGAGTTTGTAGGAGGAGAAGGATTTGATGATGGACAGCAGAAGCCCAGATCTCCATACTAACTGAGCCATATAGTGCAGTACTGGGGCAGTCATCATCACTCCTGACAGCAGCTGAGATGGGGGTGGACCAATAATTGCTAGAAGAGCATGTGTATCCCCAGGAGGATGTAGTCCATCAAATGTGGAAACTATTCCTACTTTCTGCAGTGCTCTTGACCTCTCCTAATACATTTTGGCTCTGTATTACCCAAGGGGGTAAGCTGTTCTGGGTTTAAGCAGTCCTCCTGCCCTAATGTAGGAGAGTGAATAATGATACCTGCCTTGTAAGGAATTTCATTATTTCATGTTTTTGTCTAATTAAACTAGTGGGAAAATGAACACTATCGCACAAAGAGTAAATTCTTTGGTGATTTACTTCATGTTAGTATATTTATGTAGAAACTCTTTCTTATTTAGAAATGACATGTGCATCTGCTGTGGCATCTCTTTAGGTCACCTATTCAAATCTAGTCCATGGCAGCAGAGCCTAGAAGATGACAGCTACAAATTGAATTTAGCTGTTGTCCTTTGCCTTGTTTTGGAAAGTACTATCACCACTGCAGTTACTTGACATTTTTACTGAACACCTCAGTGGGAAGGCCCAACTACGCTCTCTTGGACCATGGGCTTCCAAACAAAGACAACACAGTGTGGGAAATTTGTACAATTTCTTTCTCCTAACTATGCACATTTTATTTGGACAATTAGTATTCAGTTCCTGATTACTTGCAAAGAAGGTCAGTTTGTCCCATGCTGATTTTTTACAGGCTAGAAGTTTTTCTACTGGGTTAGGACACTTTTTTAATCTTTAAAAGCCTGGTCCAAATTTGTATGCTTGCTTTTGCTTATAAATGATTTTGAGATGTAGTAAAGTAGTAGTAATGCATAAAAGTGGATATTACCTAGCTTCAGAAGAGTTTTATGTTTACAAAGCAGAAGCAGAGAGCAAACATCTCAAGCTGTTTGCTGGGGTGGGGAGACAACAGTGAAGCAGTTTCTTCCCTACCTTTCCTTTAAACACGTGTGCCAGGAGAGGGAGACAGTGGAGCATCCGGAGAGATGCTTATATCTGATGAGCAGATCATGTAAAATGAGAAATCATTAGTGTCAAAATTTGGGCTGACTGCCATGCTTAAATGCATGTCCTCCTCAAAAAAGAGTGTGTGCTGCTCCTTAAAACATATAATTAGATGATGCTAGACGGAGTATGATACTGTTTGGGCAAATGATCCCCAAGAAGGAGTGCAATGAGGGCTCCATACGAAGCCTCCTTAGAAAAGATCCTGCCTAAAGAAGCCTTTGGATGCTGAGTGAAGCAAATGGCACCTGAAGGATGCTTGTGTGCCTGCCTTCCTGAGGGAAGCGATTAGATTAGCTGGTTCTAGGTGACATTGATATAGTAAGACTCGTCCTAAGTTTCCTTGATGCTGGAAAACAATCAGATAAAAAATATCACACTGCCTGCATCTACTAAAGAATGCTGAACTTCTGGCTGTCAAATGATAGCAGACTTGGACAGAAAATCAGAATGTCAATTGGCAACTGGGATAAAGGAACAAAATGCGCGGAGGAGCAAATTTGAAAACAAATTTTAAAAAAAAAAAAATCTGTTTTCAGCCATGAGGCTGAGTGCAGCTTGCCAGAGCTGTATTTCTGCACATGACAATGCGAGCTTACTCTTTTAATGTTCACCCTTGCACCGCTGTGCAGCATACACTGGATACAGCGCAAATTTTACAAAGAGGTCACACTGAGTCTCCTTTTTCTTTCAGAAGCCACCCAAACTACTGCTACTTGACAAAATGACAATAATAGGATTATTCCAGCGTTTTATTGTGTCTGGCAAACTATGTTGGTTATAGTAGTTGCTTTAACGTATTGAAGCTAATATTCTTCAACTGAGAAGGGTATGAGTCAGATTGCAGGGTGATACATTTCACTTAGACACCTTTGGGCTTTGAATGTCAGGCTTGTCTTTTTCTCTCCCACATATTTGAAAAACTTTTGGGCGCTGCTTTTTATATACAAGCACTGAACAATAAGCTGTTTGCTAGAAACTGGCTATTCCTCTTGTTCCTGCTCACCAACCAACATGCACTATGACAATTCCACATGCAGGATTAGGGTTTGGTTACATTGATTTAAGCTTTAAGTTTGTTGATCTGTCTTTAGTCAGTGTTATTTACATCCGCTGAACTGGCAAATTGTTAATAGTAAAAATCTGAAGTTGATTGTCAGTGGAAAAAAACTCTGGCTTGCAAAACTGTGTGTTTACTAGTATCTTAAAGGTATCATCGGAATGGTGTGAAAACTGAGAAAGACTGAAAATGGAGGAATAAAAGATTCCAACCTTTGGTTAGTAACAATGGTACATTCATAACATGGAGTTTTTTTAGTATATGGAAAAGTATAGGTTTGCATTATGAGCTTGAACTTTGCTCCTTTGCATTTTATTTCTTTACTTTGGATATTAATTGACATATGCTAGGCTAGAACAAGCTAGAGCAATTGTTTAAAAAAAAAGCCTGATATGGGTTCACTATTAGTAGTCACCTGTCTACTTATTTGTTCAGTTTTCTTCACTTTTCTCCCGTGAGCTCTGTTCTCATATTTGAAATGAAGCTCTTTCATGGTTAGTAGCTTTTTGAGTTAATTTAACCCCGTGCCCCTATATAGCCCTTTCTGTGAGTGCACAGAATGCTCCGTTTGCTCAGCATTGCTGTGCCAGGTGAGCATTATCTGACAAGCATATTCTTATTCTTTTACCTTCTGTGATAGGGCAGGAAGGAACATTGAGGTAGTTCTCAATGGGTAAACAGAATTGTTTTGCCCACTGGTAAATTGCCTGTTATTGAGCATTGGTTGCATGTTATTGAGCATTGGTAGATCTTTTAAGATTGTAGACGCAGAATTAAATTGAAAGCTGTTAACTGACAGAAAGCAACCTGAAATGAAACCCACCAAGGTCATGCACATGATCCTACTTTTGCTTTGTTTGGTGTAAACTAGTTGTACCACTATTGGTATTAGTTTAATTGTATTGCTATAAGCCCTTGACTTACCAAAACATTTTAGATGAGACTTACTTAAAAGTTATATTAGTCATTTAACTTCTTTTTTCCCCATAGGCACAAATATTCGCTTAGTCTGCAGTGGAGCTAGTTTCCTCTCTTAGTAACCTACAGATCTATCTATGGCTTACTTGAAAACTCAAAGACAGGAGAAAAAAAGCTCAAACAAGTGTGTTTTTTTTTTTTTTTTTTAATAACATGTTTGAAGAGTATATGTTGTGGCAAAAAAGAAACAAGTTTGTGTATCAGAAGTGTCTGTAGATAGATTTTACCAGAACTGTTTCTTGTGGTGATTATGTGGGAAGATAAATTCTTCTGTTAAAAGGAAGCTCTTTGCTTCTCTGGTGTTATATCACATAAAAACTAGACCACTTTATTAAGTGGATCGTTTACATTTATTTGGCAATGTCTTTCATTAAGCAGAATTTAGGAGAAAAGTCCATCTTGGCTGGATACCACACGAACAAATTAAAAATGAAAGACCGCCTATAGAAGTAGTGTAATGAATTTAGAGATTAGAGTAACAATGCTGGCCTCTGAGAAGGCAATAACACTTGAATTACATCTTCCTCTTTAATATACTCAAAGTCAGCATTGCAAATTAATTTCTGCCACAGAGTATAGCGTGGTAGCTTTCAGTGTCAGAGTGATTCCGAAAGCCACACTTGAAGGAGTTGGGAGTTGGCTTGTTTCTTGGTGCTCAGTTGCTTGGAAGAGTACATAACCAGTTGTGACAGGGGGAAGCTGATGGACCTTGCAGGTTTTGCTTTGATAAGCGTTTCTCCTTGTATAAAATGCAAACCTGAAGAAATCTGGAAAATGACCTGTGAGTAACTAACATTCCTTTCTGTGATATACAAAAAAGGTAAACAGTGTCCATTCAAATGAAGGGATGATAACTGCCCTTGCAGCATCTGTTCCTGCAAAATGATGATATACAGCACTCTGATTAGCAAAATCTGTCTTGAGGACAGATCAAGTTTAACACAAGTTATGCAAAATACATAAACTCTGTCGATTTACAGAAACAGCTGTGACTTAGATGGACAAACTACTTTGATGGGACTTAACATATCAGTATTCTTTAACAACTTTCACCTATTTTATGATTATAACGCATCTGGTAAACCTGTTCCTACTTTAACTGATACACTGCTGATAAATGCAGTATTGGAATTCATTGGGCATTTTGCCTTAAAAAGTAACTCTGGAGTCTTAAGAGTGGAGTTTATAGGAAGAAGTCTGTTGGTTCTTACATTTTGTGGTGATTTTGCCAGTGATATTCATGGTTTATTCAATCCTAGTTCATGGAGAAAAACAGACCTAGAGAGGTTTCAATGTTCTCTGGACTTGCTGACATGAAGAAGCAGTAGCCGATACAATGTGACAACTCAACCATCTGAATAGTCAGGGCGATGTGTTGATATTTTGCAGTTCCTTCTACTGCTGCTCCTACTGCAGCTCCTTCATCTGCAGTAAAATTGCTGCTAGTTTATACCTGCATGTCATCTAACTGAAAGAACACCAAGAAGTTAACGCTGCTCATTTTGATCATATAAGCAAGCGAGGCAAATCCCACCGTTAGCACAGCTGGCATTTACCTAGAGTAACTCCCTTAATTTCAGTGAAGTTACTCTGCAGTGACACCAATGTTAAGGGCAGCACTGATGAAACAGGCCTAATAACCCTGGTTACTGCAATAGAGTATTTGCAGAGAAACATGGAGGTGACGATCAGGCACCTGTGAGTAGGTCCGATGCCAGCAGCATCATGACATTAATGAGTAAATGCCAGCTGCTCTAATGGCAGAATTTGCCTGTAACGTTTTACCCTCAGAAAGGTGGTTGCTCAGTTCCCAAAGAAAAAAGAAAACAGTATTTGAACATCAAAGAGTAAAACAGATTTATGTCTCTTTCCACTTGATATCATTTCAGTGTTACAGCAGCATTCTTTGACAGTCTTCCAGAGATGAGTGCTGGTTGTGGATTCTCATTAACTGCTATGTTCACAGTCTTTCAGGCCCAGTTTTCCTTCCTGTTTGGTTCAGGTGGCTATGCAAATTCTCTACCTGGACCAATCTGCTGCCTATTTTAGCATCAGTAGCTGCTTCACACTTGCATATGTACCAGAACAAGCCCCCAAACCTAACTTCAAGTGATTATTTTTTTGCTAGAGAATTCTGGGTGGAGGTTCGACACATGGCATTATCTTTTTTGAAAGACTGATGACTTTTTATGTATTGCTATTACTATGATAATAACTTTGCCATTATTTCCTTTTGTCTACTATTTTTTATGGAACTGTTAGACCTTCAGATTAGAATAGTCTACTTCAGCTAGAATCCTTCTTATCTTAATTTTCTTCTGCTGCTTCTTCCATTGTTTCTGTTAATTTATCATAGATACTATTGTTCGACTTCAGAAAACTTAGTTTAAGCTCCTATCTTTCAATACAAGGCATTCTTGTTAAGCTTATATTAAAAATTACTCCCTCCTTCAGGAAATACATGCCTGTAAATTAGTAACATGACAACAATTACAGTAACTGTAAAAGGCATCATTATCAGCAGATGATACAAGCTCTGTTATTTTGCATTACTTGTACAGAATCCTTTTTTTTTTTTTTTTTTTTTTTTTTTTTTTTTTTTTTTTTTTTTTTTTTTTTTTTTTTTTGGGTCCCTTGGTGTCAAGGCAGAGATTTGGATTTGAATGGAGAAAGCACGAAACAGGTCCTGTAGCTGTTGCACTGTTACTTAGCCAAGAGACATTGTTCAGTGTGGTGAGTTTTATTTTAAAGAGCTGGTGGAAGTGCATCATGTGGCAAGGGAACACTTTCTGCCACTGCAAAGCAGGGGTATGCAAGTTGAGTGTGTGTTCACAACCTCGAATGGCAGAATGGTTTTTAATTCCTGTTTGCTTCTTTTAACAGTCCCCAGCCTCTTCTTGAGATGTTTGTCTACTCGTATCTGGATTTTATTCTTATTTAGACTGATTTTTTTTTAAGGAAATGAGGCAGATCTCTCTTCATGCAAACCTCACCTCATGTTTGCACAGCTTAAGAAAGACTGTTAGTCCTCCTGTCGGCAAGGCAGGGAAAGCTCTCTGATTGGGTGTGGGTTTTTTGTTTTGTTGGATTTTTTTTAGACTAGGCTGTATATGAACCTCTGCTGAACTGATGTGGATGTTTCTGTGCAGGAACAATGCTCCAGTGGATGCCTGTGGTTACTTTGCATTGTTTTTCAAGCTCCAAATAACCTCATTGACTGGTAAAGCAAAAACAAAGTACCACTTTTTTATACCACATGGGAGAGAGTATTTGCAGTTTCTTTAAAAGTTGAGAGGAACAGATACTATTGTTGCTCTCTTGTGCTAGCTAGGATGCTCCCTTGCTTCCAAATACACTGAGTTAATGTTTGGTAAGAGAAAATAAGACTCTGAATGTGTGATATAGCTTGGTAGAGGGACTGAATGCAAAGAAAATCTGGGATTTAAAAATCATATGTCTGAACCTGTGCAGTGGCTTTTGCTGTACGAAGCTACACAAGTCTCTTGTAGAAGTTGCCACCCAACTTGTGCTTGACTGCGATTCTGAAGACGGTTGCCCCCAATGAACACTAGTTTTTCTGAAGTAAAACGTAATTTAGGAAAGAAGGGAAGTTTTCAGGAAGAACATAAAATCCTAATGGCAATGTAAATGTTACGTCAGTATTTCAGAATGAGCAATCTGCGTGTGTATGTATTCCAGGATTAATGTAAACAGATGAGAAAACAATAAATTCAGTATTTCTGTGACAATGGGTTACCCAGCTGCCATTGGATGCATTTGAGCTAAAATAGCTCACTGAACAGTATCAGTACTCAGGAAGGCAGACCAATAAATCCCTTGAATAGTAACAAGGCCTCGAGTCAAGAGGTAGAAGGTAAGCAAGTGCACTGGTATTCTCAGTTTAATATAAGCTTCAGACTCTCTTAAGGCAGCTCCTCAGCCAACACAAATTGATTTTATGACTCCAAAGCACTGTCTGATGATCTGCCCTACAGAATATAATGCAGTCAAGTGTTGTTAGGTGTTTAGTTGCAAATATGCTGTATTTATTTTAGGTTTATATTATTGCATATTTTTCAATTAAAATATTTATTTTTCTTCTTTTTATCAGTTTATTGCAATTTATTATGTGTTTCAAAATTTCAAATGGGGTTGGAATCTTAGGAGCCGGAAGTACAGAGGCAAAATATAAACAAATAAATTGAATGCCCCAAAAATAAATATAAAAAGGAATTTATTTTGTTAGTTTTGGAAGGTCTTTTTTAATCAATTTGATAATCTCTGTGAATCTTGACACCATTAGCAAGAGACATGTCCTGATGTTACTTCCTCATAAATGGTCTACAAAATTCAGCCCCTGACATTATTGAAATGATATTGATGGTAATCTCTGCATTAACTCATTGGGTAGGTGGGGCAGATGCAGGATTTTGCAGTAGGTCTGTTCAGTATGTCTTCTGCAACTAGCATCTGTATTGTAAGCTCCTTTGTGAGCATAGCTGAGGAAGAGAAGGTGGTAACTGTACGAGGAGTGTTTTCAGGGTGGCATTTCTGCAAGATAAACTGGCAGGAAGCTAATGACTAACACTGACCTTACCACCCTCAGATGGAAAAACGCTTGTGAATCCAAAACCATAGCAAGACAGAACTCTGCTGTATTGCGTTTGTGGAAGTACTAAAATTTCCTCTCCCTGGAAACATCAATGCCTTGTCATAGAAGTAGGATTGTTGTTTATTTTTTAAGATTTTAATTGAGTTAACAAATAATCATCCAGAGTGTCTGCACTGGAAGACTGCTGAAGTATAAAACCTCAATCCAATCTCTTGGGTTTAATAATTTATTATTAGATGATGAGTTTGGTAGTGAGTGTTCCTCTGTTTTCCCATCCTTCTCTCAAATATATTGCTGCCTCGTCTCTGCTTGCTCACATCAAAGACAAATCTAGGACATAGAAGACCCCATGGTTTCCAAAGGCAGCTGAATTGCTGAATTCTTACTTTGTTCTGTTTTATATAAGGGGAAATGATGCCAGGTGCATCCCTGTGTAATGGAGCCCAGTTCCCTTTCTGGCAGCACAAAGGGGTTGCTGTCAGTCTTTGACAAATCTTGGGAAGAGGACCCATAGTTTCTATTTCTGTTATTTTTGCCTTGCTTCCAGATGTGCCAAACTGCTGTCATCATTGCTAAGATATTTGTTATTGTTAGTGAAGTGTTGGAACTTACTTGTCATTTATTTATTGCTAAAAAAGGTAGGCTATCTTCATATTCATTTGGTGTCGTACAAAGCACTTACACAACTGCAGAATCCACTGCACAGAAGGTATGACATCCTTTTTGAATCAGTGGTAAAGAAACAACAAATCTGCACAATACTCATGGTCTGGTTTTTGTATACTATATCTTAGCTCATCTAAAGTACAGGAAACAGGAAAGACAAGTATAGGAAGTATAGGAAACAGCAAGACAAGTTGGTAATAGAGTGATATGTAAGGCTCTTATCTCACGTGTATTGTGTGATTGCCTATTTTTGTGGAATGCTTGGGCATTTTAACCAGTTTGATAAAGCTGGATATTGGATCACATGCATTCCTCCGCCCCAGATATCATGTTAATTTTTTTGGATATTTTTGGTTTCCTGCAGCACAACAGTTCATCTGGCAGTCATTGCAGAACAAATCTTTCAAGCACTGTTGGTTGGAATGGAAATATCAATATAAAATTCACTGGGGTTATGTGGTTTTCATATTCTTTACACTCTAATTCCTCTGCAGTAGAATAGTATCTTCTTTATAGTGTCTGCTAAAGCTTTTGAATTTAAAAATATATTGAATTTAAGGTTTCGTATTCATCTATTCCTGGTGAATAAGCAGTTATATCTCTCAATACTCCAAAATTGCCTGCTGTGACAATAAATAACCTTTCTTTGGTATTAGAGATTATTTAAAAATAGTTTCCACCCTCCACAATAAATCCCATTTCTAAACTTTCTCAGCATTATATCCTGCTGAAAGAAGTTACACATACTGTGAGTTTGTTCAGTGAAATGTGAATATCAAAGACTTGCCCATCACAGGAACTGCGTGTCAGGTTTTATATGGGTTATTAGATTTCCACAAAGGGGAATTCACACAGTAACAGTTGGAGAAACAAGATGACAGGCAAGACACTCAGCAGTCCATTGCAAAACAATAGCAGAGTGCTGTGGGGAACAGTTAATACAGCGCAGCCTTTATCTTGTTTTGTGATTCCTGCCTGCCAGGATAAGTGCATTTAATAGGAGGTCAGCTATGACAAGTGAACCTGAAGTGCTAGTTGGTAGCAAGCAGTAGAGTCCATTTGTCTAGAACTCTTTTTTTTCCCCACAGACCA
Organism: Nothoprocta pentlandii; assembly: GCA_013398315.1. Taxonomy (NCBI): domain Eukaryota; kingdom Metazoa; phylum Chordata; class Aves; order Tinamiformes; family Tinamidae; genus Nothoprocta; species Nothoprocta pentlandii. The sequence goes on from VZSG01000337.1 coordinate 636,748, forward strand.
GTTTTTATAGGTCCATTTTATAGACTTTTAGATTGAGACATTCTTCCTACCTTGCTACATCTATCCAGACAAAAAGTAAAAGATACAGGCTTTACAGTTCCATGTAAATTATTATAGCTGCTTGGAGGTTGGCAGACAATTTATTAAACAGGAAGGTATGCCCCCAGAGTGTTATCTTGCATGCATTTGTGGTAAAGTGTGTTGGCAGAGGCTGCAGGGCAGAGAATAAACTGGGTCTCCTTTCCAAGTAGCCGCTGCTGATCTTCCTCTTCCTCTAGCCTGCTGCTGGGCTTCTTCCAGCTGCGGAACACTTACAAATTGGCCTCGCCTTTACATTGGACAGCTATTGTGCTGCACAGTGCCAGAGGAAAGCAGAAGGAGGGGAAAGAGGTAGTGAGAAATGTCTGTATATCCTGCTAAGAAAAATAACAATTCTCTTAAAGAGAAAAAAAAAAAAAAAAAAAAAAAAAAAAAAAAAAAAAAAAGTAGTAGTATAGTAGTATCTCTGTTTCCTTAAATTGTCCTGTTCTGTGCCATTATGTTAGCAATACCAGTGGCAACAAGGTATCTGAGAGAGATGGAGTCAGGAAAAAAGCAATTCACTAATGTATTATGCCCCAGGTTCATTAGCATCACGTTTTATTCTAGTGCAGCAGGTGTGTCTGCCAAATGCAGAACTTGGTCCATGGCTCTAAATTATAAAGCTGAGTAACTCGGCTTATGGATTCTGACTATGAGTTAAAAAAATGTAAGCAACAGCAAAGCTAATTGCAGTAGGGTAATATACTGGTATTAAAGAACGACATGATATTTCAGGAAGCTGCACACTGAGTGTCTGATGTAAGTTGTTTTCTGCTCTGTTTGTCTTAGTAGTCTCCTTCCTCCTCTACTTTTATTTTGTTCTTTTGTCTTTCTGTATTTCGGCATCTGGTCTTGAGAACTGAAACTGCTTACTGACAAGGTATTATTTGCAATCCATATTCATAACAACTTCTAAGCTAGTAACAGCTGCCTTTAAAATGGCTGTCAAAAACACTTTTGGTGAACTGTGCTTGCTAAGCATTTTCTAATACTGTTGCCATTAGCATAAAAGAAGGCAATTACACGTTTGGTCACCCCTCACACTTAAACTAGAAAGAAAAATCTAGAGACTTTTATTTTAAAAGAAATTATGTAAAACAATGTCTTAAAATTTGGCTTTTCTTCTCTCTTGGTCTCCTGAGTTAGGAATAAGTCCCAACAAATATCATGTGAAAAATGTAACTGGTAGGACTTTTAGCAGGTGCAGGTAGCTGGTTGCTACCTTCAAGCAGCAACTAATTGTAGTTCAGTCATCAGTTAGGCTTGTATTTGTTTCACGTTCATGCAAGGCAAGCATATTTGTTTAACCTTTTCTCCACTATGACAGATTCTGTGGTATATAGCATACAAATAAATGCATTATGCTGTTCAGTCCTTGTTCATGCAAAATTCAGAAGGGATTCAGTGCCACATATAACAGATACCTGCTTATTTGGCATATATGGAAAGCAGCAGCATAGTTTATGGTAGGTTGAAGCAGGAGGCAAGCTGGAACAAAGGCAGGCCCGTAAATCAGGCAAGATGCTCTCATCTGGATGTGAGGATTGCACATGGCACTAACTTTCACGGTAGGTCTCTGAGAATTGAAGTACAGCTGTGCTGTGCCTTGGGAGTACTGTCTGAGCAGTGCCACAGCAGTGATGAATCCATGCTGTTGATTTGTTACTGGTCATAGAAAATACAGAAAATACAAAGGGAAAAAAAAAAAGATAACGAGGTATTTTCCTTGAGAGCTTGGCAGGGAGAAATGCCTCACAAAATTACGATAGATCAGTCTTTATTTCTTTCAGTAATATATTCTGTGTCTCCTCTTCCACACTGCATAATTTTTGCTCAGACATCACAAGAGTTTCTTACCATACAAATATGCAAGTGAAATATTCTATTAATATTTTAAATATATTTTAATTACTAAATAATTATTAAATAATAATTATTAGAATTAGGTTACTATGTTACAGATCATTGAAAACAATTTTGTTTACAATTACCCCAGGCTGACTACAACTCACAACAATTTTATAGTATTTGAGTCTAAAACCAATCCTTGCAAGTCTGAAAGCATTTGAGGGCTAATAATTTGTCTGCTTGACTAGAGATTTCATTTACATGGAATATGTTTTAAAGAGAGTATTGTGTTTTACTTTATTTTCATCTTTCGTTTGTGAAAAAGAGCCTAATTTTCCCACATGCCGTAACAATGTTTTTCCCCCAGGAGAAATGTTTTATGAGATAATTTTTTTCTGAGGTGCGTATGTGCAGCCAGAGAACAGTCGCTTTTTTGACGTGATTGAGTGAAGTGCAGGTAATAGGTGTTCCCGTTCTTTCTCAGCTGTTTAGGAGAGTAAGGATGGTTTTAAGAAGCTGAATATAAGCACCTGTACTCTGGCTAGTGATAGGATGTGTGTATGTGTAACATAATAGACATACCACAGCATGTTATGTTTATCCCTCTCTCCTTAAATTTGATACAGAAAAAAACTGGGCTAGGCAGAGCAAAGCTCCCACATGTCTATGAAAGACCAACTTCTGGGCATGCAGCAGGCTCAGGAAAATGGCTGTATCTCGGAGGCTGTCGGAGAGCTTAGGTTCTCTGTTTTTCTGTTATTTGAGAGTAGGACCTAAACTGTATTTTGACTTTATTGACCTTTAAAATGTAGTTCTTCTAATGCAAAGTATTAGCATCTCTTTGCCAGAGTAACACCGTATGCAGTGCATATAGAGAAAATAGGACAAGCAGCGGGAAATAATTTATTTATGCTGCAGAGCTGCGGCCCACTAATAAATCATAAATGTTATGCCAGTAGCGAACATGCAACTGCCACCGACTCCGGTGCATGACATGCTTTTAAGGAACCAGGAGCATGGGGCTTGGAAATGCACCAGCCTGAAAGCTTCGAGCAGCCTCTGCTCCATCAGCCTGTGTTTGTCCTCAGAGAAGTGCCAAGGGCTGGAAACCCAGGCAGGCTGTAGATAGGAGCCCCCACCTGTCCTCTCCCTTCGCTACCAGGCAGTCAGCTGAGGGAACAGGAGCTTAGTAATTGTCATTCAGTGGAAGAGAAGCTCTGTAGAGAAGCATTATTGTTATTTTGGCCAGACAAAATAAGAAAAATTTGTATCCTGCTGGAGTGAAAAATTAACCTGTTGGCAAGATGGGAAGGCTTTTGTGGTGCTTGTAGTGCTCACACAGCCTGTGAAGTAGCAGTGGATGCTTTGTTCAGCAGAATCAGTACTCTGCAAGATCCGAAAGTCTTTCAGAAGGTGGTGTGGGTGTGTGAAAAGTGAAGTTATGAGAGTTGTCATTAAAGGAGAAATGAGCTAAAATGAGTCTGAGGAGGCATTTTATTTTTGAATGCTAAGAAAAAAAATCCCTTGATACTCAGTAGCTGGATTAGAGACCAGCAAGAAACACCTACAAGAGAGAAGGTGAGCATAAGTTCTTCAGTTGTGTATCTTTAGTGATTAAGGCTGCAGTTAAGTACTGCCAGTGTGTGGACATGAGGGTTCTGCCGGTTCCCTGTCCTTCTGACTTCAGGAACTTGGTAGCTGTTTTAGGACTTTCAGTGAACTCTGTGCAGAAGGTGTCACCAGAAACACAGGTAATTTCTCCAGCTCTGTAATTATCTTTACCTCCTTTCTTTTACATTACTTGCTTGTCTACCTAATTTAGTGCCATTTGTCTTGCTTTAATGTGTTATCATTCACAGAGTCAGCAAATAAATATGCCAGTCCATTAGGTCACAGTGAGATTGAACTAGTAGGGGTAAAGGAAAAACTGTTGACTTAAAATGAAGAGGCAAATCAATAAGTTATACACCCATAAGATCCCAAAAGAGAAATCTGGGCACTGGGAAAGATGATGATGCCTTCTGTATGCAAAAGGAGTACATTTTTGTAAGAAAATTGCGTGCACCTCTGAGGTAGGGCTCATGTATTTGAAAAGTGACAACACTGTGGCATTTTTTATGCCCAGTCCGCTGCAATAAAGCCACATGCTGCAAGCAGCTGCATGAGACGCTAGAAAAGCATGAGGGGGTTGCAGTACATTATGACTGCTTGCTACTTCGTGAAGCCATTTGGAGTAATGGAGTAATCATTGCCTTTTGTTCACTGAATGAGCAGCTTTATTCTAAGTACAGTTACTGTTTGGAAATACTGGTTCTTTTTGCTCTCTACCTTGGGTGGCACAAGCTCAGGCCTGTTACTTCTAGCTCAGTGGGCTAATGGGTGTTACTGGCACTGCGGAAGCTCTCACCTTCTGTTGATAGCACAGTGCCTCAATAATGCATGGAAAGCTGAGAGGAAATAATGGAAAATGCAACAGCGAACATGGTCCTTGACAAACTAGTCCTGGAAACTTCTCCTACCATTGATCTTCTGCAAACACATGGGGCGGAGAAGGGTCTCTTACAGCATTTCTAAGGGTTGACTGTGTTGACCTCGTGGCTGCCTGCTGCGTCCACCGAGTTGCTCGCTCCATCGGGTCAGGAGCAAGCGGGGAAGGCAGCAGCCTGGACTGGCACGGTAATATATGGTGTTTTCAGCTTTCTGTAAGATGACACTTGCTGAGGTCAGGAGGCCAAGATCAGCTGTTTCAAAGGCCGGATCCAGCTCCCGAGCTGCTCAGCCCAGCCTGCTGAAAACTGCTTTCTGTCTTAGTGTTTTGGGGCAGAAAATGCGCAACCCAACTTCTCTCTACTTCCCCTCTCCCCACCTGCCCACCAGAAGTGTGACTTTAAAAAGAGGTTCATTTCATGAGTGCTTTTTTACATATGATTGTGAGATGGATTTGAGTGAGTTGCACTGAGCTTCAGAGAAGTCTGTATTGTCTCCTCATCTATTTCTTTGCAAGTATGAGTTAGCGAGCAAGGTAATAGGGTAGTGAAAGTGCTTAGCATTAATAAAGCTAATGAACAGCAGTGTTGATTCTGGCCTTATGCATGCAATCCATTTTATGAAGCTGGCTTCTTCAGTCATTTCTCCAGGTGCTCATACAGGGCCCCGGGAAGAATGAGTAATAAATACTTAAACACTCCCAGTACTTTGATGAATATTTTACATTGTGGAATATGTGCGTATTAGTAACGTTAAGGCAAACTTGAGAGAAAAATTTTTATAACTGAAATAGCAGGTCACTAGGCTGCAGCTCAAGGGCACAGGTGGAAGTGAGTCAAGGAGCTTGTTTGCCAAAGTGTCTGCTCGCATGGTGTGGGGAAGAGTGAGTGGGCACCATCTGCCAGGACATGCTGCTTTTCACGTTTGCGCTTGGGAAGGCTGAGAGAGGCCCGGTGCCAAAGGCTGCAGCCCAGGCAGGGCTGTGGGGAGCGTGGAATGAAGTGGAGCAACAGCTGGGAAAATAGGTGTCAAAGGGCAGGATGTTCCCGGCCTTATCTGCTTTTGTGGTTGCATCTGAGGGCTAAACAGACAGTGCTAGTAGCTCTGAGGAACAGTATGAGCCAGTTACCTAGGAGAGGGGAGAAAAAAAAAAAAGTTCAACTACTGTGTTTCATTGCAATTTATCCATCCTAAGAGCAAGAACAATTGCTTTAGAAAGCAACTGCTATACGAGTGAGAGAGAAATGGAGGAAACCTCTATCTAAGGAAAGTAATTTAGTCTGCCTCGAGGTTCTGAGGTGTCTCTCCCTGTTTCCAGGCTTTTTTGCCTCATGCCTGCATTCCCTGGCCGCGAGAGGATGCAGTCCTGCGGCAGGGAGTGCGCAGCCTGCCCGTGAAGGTCTCAGCAGCTTTCTAGGGCTGAAGTTTCCCACCAACATTGCTGAAGGAGAGGGATTATCCTGGAGGGTGCTGTTGATGTTAGGGAGAAGGCACCAGGGCATATTCTCAGAGATTTGGGAAAGTTTGTACTTCTGAAATAAGAAACAATGACATAGAGCCTGGAGTATGAAGTGTAACAGGTTGTGTTGCAAGTGACGTTTAATCTGTTTCTGCATGTTCCCAGTCTTGGTTACCATGCCTGAAAGTAGATTTGGTCGTGAGAGCAGCAGAGTTTTCCCATGGATTGTCTTTGCTAAAGATCAGGTGCAATCTAGCTTTTCAGTTGTTCTGAAGAGATTATTAAGATTTTCATTAGGCCAGAAAGTTGCATGAAACAGAATTATCAAAAAGTAAAGTCATTTTAGAAAGTGTGGTTTCTTGTTCTCTTTTTTTAAATTTTCTGGAAAAGATGTTCCAATTTGTACTTAAGAGAGTGTAGAAGCTGTTTTATTGTTTATATTTTTTTAGAAGTTGGGGATTTTTAGAACACCTGTTTTCAGAAGGAAGTCAGCACATCTCATTTTGGTGTTCAAGCCATGGCTTTGAATTGGATAGGCCATTCCTCCCTCTTTTGGGTCACAGAACTTGTTATATTTGAGTTTGTTGTCATCAAAAATACACTCAGACTTCGTCTGCTTATGCTAAGTACCTGCTGATGCTTATAGTGAAGGAAATGGTTGCAGGACTCCCTTCTTAGGTTGTAATCAGTCAGGAGGAGCTTACTGGGAATGTCTGGACAGAAGGTAACATCAGTGAGAGGCATCTAACATGCTTGGTAATATGCAGTGCCTATCATGGGATGGAGAAATAACAAAAGAATAGCAGCAGATTTTAGAAAAGGAAAAGAAAAATGAGTTTAGAGTTTTGGCAAGGAAACTTTCCTGTGTGCCATCTCACAGGAGGTAAAAGAAGTGATATTTTAAGGAAATGCTATTAAGATAGAACTGCAAACTTATTGTGGAAGAAGGATGGAAAGTGTAGTAGTTCAGTTGGCTCTCTAAAAAGCCCAGCTGGCAGAAGGAAATCCTCAGGAAGTGGGAGCTGTATCAGGTTACTGAGGACAAACTGGGAAGTGTAGCACAGGCACTTAAAGACCTTATGAAAGCACAAAATGAAACACAGCTAATGGGGGAAATTGGAGGCAATAAGAAATGTTTTTATAAGGCTAATTTTCAAAAATTCATTGTCAAAATGGAAAAGCTTATTGATCGGGGTGCCCCATGCTCTGGTTCCTGTACTAGTCTGTATTCCATTAGCAATTTAGGTAATAGAAAGATTTTTCAAATTCCTTTCAACTCCATGATTCAGCAAGGTGATTTATAGTTGGGCATAGTCTTACTCAGCTGCAGAAATCTTCCAGACTCACATCTCACATGTTCAAGCCTGTTGCTTTCTCTTACTTTTATGAAAGAACAGTGCACAGTACTGAGGTCTGCATTCAGTTTCAGTGAAAGTGCAAGTAAATCCACATTCCTTTGGATTGGGTTCACCAAGAGCTTTAGGGAAGATGGCGTCTACTGCTTTGGCCTGCTCGGACCCCAAAGACCTAGGCACCAATATACCTGTGCACATAGTGCCAGATCATTTTTAAAGCACAAGTGTGGTTGCCTCTTTGCTTTACATACCTTCACAGCCTCTATAGCAAGACTGTGATAGCTTTGGCCAGCATTTGGCAACTGGTTTCTCAAAGTCCCAGGAGAATTAGGGCTCCATATCAGCAGATTTGTGAGCTCTGTCATGCCAGAACCACACTGACTTTCTCTTTCTCTTCTGGTGATCATGCAGCTTCAGGTGATTGACAAAGTTATTGCCTGATAGATAATACAAAAGATCTTTAAGAATGTGTGTGCAGGACAGCCATACCCGGAGCCACAGAGCCTGAGAGAGAGGCCAGTGAGCAAAGCTCCATTTGGCAGAGCTCTAGGTGCTGAATATTGGAAGTGATATTAGAAGAAACATCTAGGCTACGTGTTATAAACAAATCAAGCCCCTGAAGCTACCTCAGCTGTAAATGAACGGACTTAGCATGACAGGATCATGTTTTATAGCTATCTGATAGCAAGTCAGAATGCTATCCAAGAAGCAGATAGAAATGATCTAGAATCCAGAAGAGGACTAGATAGCCTTTGTCCTAAGCAAATTAAATGTAGCGCCTTCAATTTAAGCTAGTGTTTGAAGTCCTGAAGTCTTATTCTCCAGGAGTAAGGCTTAATGACTAAAACTGGTAGGCAGATGAACTGACTCAGATGTGTAAATTGAAGTAGTTTAGTATTAAATATTAGTATTAGTATTTAGATACAGCCTAGGATAAACTTTACAGACCTTGAAAAGCTGACTGAAGGGAGCTGCATTTTTCATGCTTTCCTACTGGATACACTGATTTCAGGAAAAATAGTTTTTATTGGAGAGGTAGAAAGGTCTTATAGCTTACCCAGAACTTTTGGGAAGGAGAAGTTTATCCCAGGGAGGAAAGCATGCGTGATGTTCTTCAGACATCTTTACACAGAAGGCAGAGAAAATTTTCTACCCTGAAGCAGAGGAGATTCATGCTAACTATATCCTGGTGAGTTTGACAGGGCGTGAATTACATGGAGGGAATAAAATAGTCTAAGTTGTGGTGTTTAATGGAACAATTCACTGCTGCGCCACACAGAAAGTACACCTTTCATTTAGCATTGTAAGTAGTTCTGGTAAAGGATTTCCTACTTCTCAGTAACATGCCTTCTTCCGATTTAAAGAGCTTGTCAAGGAAGCATTTGGCCTTATCAAATTTAGTGATACTGAATTCTGGAAGAGAGAGCTGTGACTTGAGGAAAAGTCTGGAGATTGTACAGAAATTGTCTGCTGCTTCTCCAGCTGCTCTCTGCTGCTTTCTTCCTTGAACCTGCATGACTTTGCTTTGGGATTGCATCACCAATATATGTTCTCTGCTTTCTTTTTCTTTCCAGACCAATACGGCAGATAACTTCACCAGTTGCGAGGAGGAAGTGGAAGAGGATGACACTTATGTCCTTATGTTAGGCTCTGAAACTCAACCAGCCAGTTGTAAGTCATATTGTGAGACAGCTTTGTGGATGCTGGCTTTGTTAAGTAAGAAATAAAGAAATCTGGAGACTGTGTGGGGTTAAATACAAATGATATGGCCAAATTATGTGAATGCTTTCCACCTCCACATTTTGCCCCATCTTCTGAGGTGGGCAGATGTCTTGGGAGAAGAGGAAGGCAGGTGAGAGATTTATATACTGCCCAGTTGTGCTAATACAGTCATGGCTCTGTGAAATAGACTGCAGTGTAAGGCAGCTCCAGGAAGGTTCTGGAGACAGAGGGATCTGTTAGTGATCTGGCAGACAGTCGAGCCTGCAGAGGTGGCCAACTCCTGTGCGGAGGCGAGAAGACTTAATGAAGAACAGCCTGCTCTTCATACGTCTAGGCTTGATGCTAATGCATGCAGTCATCTGTACTCCCTTTGAAAGCTGCTGCTTGTTTTGTTTGCACTTATTTGTGGCATTTCCTTATAGCTACGTATATCTTACAGTATCACATGTCTATAAAACATGTGATTTATCTTGTTACCTTGTTATTATCTTATCTATTTGTTGTCAAGTTTATCTTTCAAACTATCTCATGTTCAGTATGAACAGTGGTGAAAGAAAGGCCTTTCCACAGCAGAGCTCTGAATGGAAAACCTGCCTCAAGGGCCAGTTACCACATGGGCTACAAGGCTGCTAAAGGAGTTGTATAGTTTATTCTGTTAGGCTGCTTAGGTCGGCTACCCAAAGCCGACACTTGTGTATCCATCTGTTGTGTTCTGTTCTTGTTCTGTGTCCATGGGTCGCCAAAGACATAAGAGCTCAGTTTCCCCAGGAAAGTGGAGTTCTTCTCCCAAGGGCAACATTTATTTCATTTTAAAGATTTAAACAAGCAGCCAGCCTCCACAGGGTATTAAAAGCAAGTTGCACAGCTGTGTGAGCTATGGCTTTATTTTACTAACTGTTATGCTGGGCTGCACTGAAAATCAGGTAATACAAATTACAGAGCAAGGTAAGTGTGTGTGATTCTGTTTGACAATAACTGTAGAAAAGTTTAACATATTGCATGCACAAAGACATTGCATGCCAGAGTAGCAATATATAATAAAAACTTCCACAGTTGATCTGGTAAATATTTTAAAAGCTATTCACTGACAGTGTGTATTTGACAGTTTCCTACTGTATTAGTTCATAAAAATTTTATTAGCCATTGTGTTACTTCTGTGCAAAACCTTGAAACAGGAAACATTTCCAGATGGCAAATTTTAAATGAAATAATACATTCTTTAGCATTAAAAGCCAAGCAGAGCCCAGGGGATCAGCATGGAGTTGGATCAAGGCGCCAAAGAAAAGCTGAGGTGGATGAAGAAAAGGAGGAGGATGTAGAAGATAACAAGGAAGAAACCAAGACAGAACATGAAGATAAAGTAGGGGGAGGCTCATACAGCTGCAGCAATTCTTACAGTTTGTATGCCAACCTATGTGATGAGGATCCTGGAGAGAACATAAGACACACTTTTTTCTATAAGAGGCCACCCCTTCCTCCCCCTCGAAATCTGGCTGGCACCCTAAGACAGGATGATCTGCACCATTTTGCACAAGGTATGATGTTGGGAGGGAAACAAACCCAAATATAAGCGTATGCACAGCTCAGGTCAGGTGCTGCTAGATGAAGCTTGCAACTTCTAATAGTAGCAGCCAGACAGTATGGCCCTAACGCTGTACGGCGGGTATGTGCCTGTCCGCAATGCTCCGTCAGAATAATCCTGACCCCGAATGACAGCTAATACTGAGCTGTGGACTGCTGGGCTCTGGGTGCAGATCTTCTTCCTTCTGCCCCTCCTACAGAGCTGTCAAATAATACATGATGTTTTGGAGTTGCAGCACTGATTTTAAAACATTGAGGGTATATTTTTGTCAAGGTAACTTTAAGTAGCTACCATTTAAAGACTGAAAATAAGGTTTTGAGTACAGTTTGGAATTTCACTGGTAGAATTAATAGAAGGTGACTGTGGGAGAAATAGTAGTATTTTATTAGGCTTAATCAAAGTTGTGATATTAAATACAACCCTAAATTGTGTGTACGTTGAAGAGAGGGAGAAATTGTGAGGGAGAAAGCACAGCAATGAGGTGCTGTGCTTTTTTTCTCTATTTTCTTGTTTTAAATATTTTGACCGTAGAATAAAAATGTTAAATTAAGCATTGTAGTTTGATTCAAGCATGAAAAGATTAAAGTAGTGGTGGCATCTGTTTCGGAGGGGTTCACTTCAGAACCCTCTCATAAGACTTCAGGGCAAATACCTGTCTTAAATAGTCAAGGAAAAAAAAGCAAGAATTTCTGGGCACTGCTGATGAGTGCACACAAATCACTTGTGAGTTTGCTCCAGAGCATTATTTTTATTTACTGCTTATTACTGTTGTTTTCAAATGTGGCATAACCTATCAGAGGCCTAAATTACCATCTGCAAGCACCGTTGCCATTCCCATAAGTATCCAGAAGGAGCTTTCTAGTCCTATAGCCTGCTTCATGTTATAAGCTGATTACAAGTAGTTTCTAAAAGAAAGAAAGGCAGAATGAAAATAAAAACTGAATTTAGTTCCCACAAAATACTCAAAGGTTAGTATTTAAATCCATAACTGAGGGGGGCAGGGTTTGCATACAGGATGTATTAGTATAGGCTTAGTAGAACTGCCTGTACATGGATACCAGCAGAGAAAGTTCTTCTGTTATGCTGGATTTTGTGCTGAGTCCAAGGATAATGCAGAGCTCATCTGAAAAAGGCCCTGTTTGAATGGTTTGCTTGAGAGATGCTCTGCTTTTCCTGAAGCGTTCTCCTTAGTTCATCGTTTCAGCTTTAGTGATGGGGAGAAAATATCAGGAATTCTCTAAATTGGGATGATAGTTGCCTTTCAAAGCCGAGCTGTAATGAGTCATTGCTACATATTTTTAGTCAGCCACTTAGTGAGGATGTTGCTGTGGAATACCTAAGAGGCAAGTCAGAGTTCAGCCTTCTTCTTGAAGCCTCATCCTTTTGGCAGTGGCATGAGAGTGCCCCCTGGGGGAGTTGAAAAAAAATCCCGTAAAGAAAACTTAGAATGTCATAGAAGCAAAGTATTTTTCATTTAAATAAGGCAGATGGCTTCTTCACGTGTGTGTGTGTGTGTGTGTGTGTGTGTTTGAAACATTTTATATCTTAGCCAGAATACATACTAGTAAGGTATGCCATTTATAAATTACATTTGTACCTCACTTAAAAAGCTCATTAAGTGCTTCTGAACCCTTAAACGGGTTGGACTACACCGTGTTTGAAACGGAGGGAGTACGGAAGAATGAGTGACTCAGCGAAGTTATTTGACCGTGGGGGTTTGAATGTTCCTAGAATAGGTTACAAGAGATTATAAACTTCTAATATATTTTAAGGGGCTTTTTTGGTATGTATATTTTTTTATGTCTTCTCTCTCACAGTGCATCTTAGTCAAACCTGCAGAAATGAGACACTGAAGATGTTGGAAAGATAAAAATCCAATGTTTTCTAAAGTAGGTTTCAATTCCTAAGTCATGGTCCCTTTCCAAAAGGCCAAGGGCGCAAGTTCCATGTAATTTGCTTGAATGTTAAAGAGCATGTTTGTGTGACTTGATCGAGAGCAACTGGAACATCCAGTATTTCTTTTAAATAAGGTCATTTATTTGGGGGGTGAGTGCATAACTGTACAGTTTTGGTAATTTGTATTGAAATCATGAGAAAGCCTTGAAATGGAAGTATTTCTTTGGAAAATCTTCTCTGTGGCCTTAGGTGATCAGAACTTCTGAAAACCAGAGCACTTTAGTGAAGTTAGGACTCCAAATTACACAAGAAAAATCTACAAGAGTAATTTAGCCTGCCTCTCCTTTCTTAACCTGTAAAGCGATTCCTTTCCTTTTCAGAGAGGAATTTGGTGGAAGACAGAAGTGGAAGAGAACACAGTGACGGAAACTTAGCAGCATGCTATAGAGAAGACGAAGATACATGTGAGGAAGATGAGGAGGAAGACCCGTACAGTTGTGCGAGGCTGGACGACTGCGTGTACGATATGATCCTGGCTGATGAGGAGGAGAGAAGGGCAGAGCACAGGTCTTTTATTGGGAACAGGCCCCCAGCTCCTGCCCCTCGCCCTGTGCGCTTGCCATGCAGAGAGGAGAACACTCCCTATATAGTACAAGGTTAGTGCTGCTGCTTTGCAAATATTCACTGGTGGAATATGGGTATCTGCATTCTGTTTGATGAGCAGTATTTCCTTAAAAGATAGTTACCTGTTCAGTAATCTTCAAACCAACCAAATGGTTGATTCAGTCAATCTATTCTTACCTTTATGCATGGAAAACATCTCTGACTAACAATAACTTTCACTTTCCATTTAACATTCTCTTTTTTAGTTTAATTTTGTAAGAACTATGACCATATAATGGAATATTGGGCAGCTATGAGTGTGTTCTTTTAGCAACCAACATGATACAGAATATGCTGTTTGAGTAGCCTGTCCCTTGGACACTGCTATAGGTACTGCGTTTCGCGCAAACGGTGAACACGGTTGTTTTATTTAGACCATTGCAGGAGTTCTGCTTATATGAGGAAAGGTTCATCAAGCGACTGAGTTGCAACTTGGTGCCAAGTAGCTTATGGTCCAGATGGTGTACACTCCGTGTGCTCCCTTTCCATTCGTGAAGTGCTCTTTTGTAGTTTTTTTCAGTAATTTCTTTTTATTCTGCCAGAACAACTGTTAAATAAATGTATGAGATGTTTTGTTTGCATTTTACAGTGAAATTTTTATGCTCCCTATTGATACCAGACTGATTGGGCTAGGAACCAAAGTCCTCAGCATATTCTGTGAGCAGGTGCAAGGGTTCCTATAGTGCCTCCTTGGCATTTCTGCCAGCCTGCTCTGGCTCCATCCTTTCCCCTGACCAGGGCCCACCTCTGCCAGGGGGTTCCCTGCAGCACAGACACCTGTCCTACAGCAGCATAAATAAAACTTAGCTTGCTTTGTGTGTTGCTAGAGAAGGCCTGGTAGAGCTGTTTACTACCTGGCTTCATATGCTGTAGCCTTTCTCCTTTTAGTGACCCCTTGGAAATCCCTGAAGCAATGTGCACTCCTCTGTGCACCGGAAACATTTTATTATATAAAGTTATCTGTCTGAGAGACTCACACCGGGCTTACAAAAGGAAAAAAAACAGTTGCTAGTCCAGAAGAGAACAACTTGCGTACCCGTTGCTCATCAAAATCAGGGTATGCAGCAAAAGGAGCAGCCGCTGGGTACTTTTAGGGAGACAGAGTATTTTAAGTGCAGCATAGAGAACTTAAATGCAATAAAAAATGAAAACCAGCAACATAAAGGAGACCAGGATTGCTGGTGTGACAAAAACCTAACAGGCTGAATACTGGGAACAACAGCCCTTGCATTCCAAGTCAGAAATTCTTATTATGCAACTTGTTTAAATGCTCTAAAACAGGAGTTCCTAAAGGCCTTGGAGCCCATGCAAGCTGCACAATATTTATGTTCCACAGAGGGCTTTTTCCATACCTTTCGATGGTGAGTGTGGAGTACTGGGCTGCAGATGGATGCCATGATGGATCCCGAGGCTCAGGAGGTTTCTCTGTGAAGGGAAGGACAGGAAGCACTGTTCGTCTGTCTTGGAGCAGCATGGACCTGCTTGCGAGGTGCTATACAGGCCTCATCTGCCCTGCTGATTCACTCAGATTTTTTACTACTTTAATTTGCATAGATTAAAATATATGCTGAATAAGAGGCAGAAAGGGAAAATATTTTGGGAGTTCCAGCCTGGCTGAAAAGCCATCTATTCTAAGTACTGCATTTCTGTTTAAAAAAAAAAAAAAAAAGGCACAGCCATTCCCTTTTGCTTTTGTTTTCCCTCTGTGGAAGAGGAATGGGCCTGGAGGTATGTCCAGACTCTACATGGGAACAAGGTCTCCTGTGTATGGCTAAGGCCTGGCAGTTTCCCAGTGCCCCGCATTACCTTCAGCCAGGAGCAAGAGTGGGGAGTTCTCTTCATCCCACGCAGCACAGCGAGCAGCTTGGCCCGCAGCTTGAAGGGCAGGTTACCCCGACCCACTAGGCGTGCGTCCTGCTCAGCAGCCTCTTGTCCCCTCCAGGAGTGCGGTGTCCCGGGATGCCGCTGAGAGTTTTGTGCAGGGCAGTGGGAGAGCCCTCGCCCCCAGGGCTCCCAAGGAGCCCTCTCGAGCCACGGGGCTACGGCTCTGACAGCTTGAGCTCAGATTCAATGCTCAGAATCTGACTGCAAGCAGGAAGGAGAATTGCTGGCGTCTCTATTTTTGGTTTAATGTTTTCACATTGTCATTGTGTTGTGATTCTTTCTAAAGTCATTTTACTTTTGATCTGAGAAAAATGGGTTTCTCAGTCTCAACTCCCTAATTACGTGATAGGGCAGATAGATGGTGACAGCGGGTGGGGAAGTTGTGAGGAGTGAGTGTGTAGCCCCAACTGGTCATCTCACCCCAGCACAACTGAGTCAGGCTGGTCCCTTCCTCTCTGAGAGCGAGGGTGCCTCTGCACACCCCTGTGAAATATTTTGCGTAACGTCAAGAAAACTCGGTTATCTGATACAGAACTTATTGGTTAGCATTGCAGTGCTGTCACCTTGCCAGCAATGGCCCATGTGTTAGTAAACAACAAGCAAAAGAAAAACGAGATCTAAAAAGATGCGAACACAAATATCTGCAGAGTTCCTGTCTCCTGAATACTAAACATCACTCTTCTGTGTTTCTGCCTTAGTATTCTCTGGGTATTTGGCAGCCCTTGCTGTGCTACGTCTAATTTGCAAGCTAATCTCTACTGGAAAAAGGACCTGCAAGTTTTGTTTGCCGAGGTGCCATGCACGCTCACTTTAAGTGGTGAAAGGTTAAAATATGGTAAAAGAAACAGCCTGGGCAAAGATAGGAGCCTCTCACTGCACATTATCCCTGTGTTCAGCCATCCTTTTTCAGTCCTTCCCTAATAATGACAGTTAATTTTGTGACCACTGTGAAAGGAATGGAGCAGAAGCCTCCTCGGAGCAGGGCAGCAGCTTGTGCACTGACTCCAGCTTGCAGCTGAGTGGAGATGTGTTAATAAGCAAAACCCTAGCTCATTAATGAATTTGCATCATCACATAGCCCTGTGTTTCTTATAAAGAGCTTGGTCCACCAGACTTTAATTTTCAGTGCTTCCTAAATAAAACAGTTCTGGTAGATAATTTTGTCTGGGACATGAACTCAATGTAGTCGATGACGAAATTCATCCAGAATTTCCCTAAGCAAAGTGAATTCAAATTAGTGATATTTATCAATGGGTTTATTGCCTCTCTTCCTCTGTCTTTCTCTGCTGGAAGCGTTGACTAGGTGGTATTGTGCTGATGCTGTGATCAGCAGAATATTCCTTCCAGAAGATAGGTTCATCAATCTAGATTTATTTGAATCTGTAGCGTATAGTGCCAAACAGTTAGTTGATTTTTTTTGATGTAATATTGCTAATGCAAGAAATTAGGAAACATCCTTCATAGTTTAGGCAGTTAAAGTAAAAACTAAATTAGAAACCTTATCTGAATTGACCAGTGATTCTTAACTGAAAAGAGTTGGCAGCCCATAATGTAAACTTTTCTACCTTTTGATTGCATGTATTTTTGATTATATTGCTTATTACTGTCCTATCAGTAAGCAATTTTTGTTACCTCTTAGTGCACCTGTATCTCCTCACTGTTACAGCTTTCTGTCAGAGCCCAACTAATTCTGGGAATCAGATTCCTGGGCGTTGTCAGCCAGCAGCCCTTGTTAAAATCTGCACATTTTCTCTCCAGACACTGGCCACTCTTGCTCTGTATTGTAGTTCCATGAAATGTATAGGATGGTCCTCTTAGATATTGTATTTCTAGTCCTTATATATGTAGTGATAATCATGAAAGTATTAGCCACATTTCAAGCCTCATAGCTTATTTACTTGCACGTGCAGACAACCTGAAACGGTATTTGCAACAAGTTTGATGGAGATAAAGGCAATTCAGAGGACTTTGGAGCCCCCTTGTACTTTTCAAACCTCTTATTAGGAATTTTCCTAGATTTATGCATGCTTGCCACAAAAATTGTATTTTGCCATACTTGTTAAATGTTGCTTTCTGTTTTCAGAGCTACTGGAATATGGTGCAATAGTTCTTGCTTTACTGAAGAAACACTGAGGTTACATTACATGCCTAAAAAGCAATCTTGCCATCTAAGACATAAAAATGCATTTAGGGCATGCAGAGAACTTCATCTCTGCCCTGTAGCAGGAGTCTGAAGTAGAATTGCTTATTCTCTCAACCTCACTTCATTCTGAGAAATACAGAAAGGAAGCAGATACATCATGGATAAAAAATATGTATCTGCTTTTAACTTGTAGATTTTGACCTGTAAGTATATACAGGTACTTTAATCAATCACAATGTGACTGCAATTTTTAAAGGCCTCTTTCTGATCATATGGATATTATTGAAGGTACCTGTTAAATAACAGTGTAATAGAAGTGCTGCAACTTTTCACTCAGATTATCTACAGCAGAGAGGCTGTGGCACTACGCAACCTTCTATCCTGCAGGGACCATGGTACTTAAAAATTTTTTAAAATAAATGCTATATTTAATATTACTTTGCTGGGGCAATTTTCACTTTATTGTCCATATCTAGAAGGATCAGAATATGTCTCTGTACAGAATGGCCTGAGTGCCATTCAGCAGTATATCCATAATTCGACTGTGGAAATGAAGGTGTGAATTCCTTGAGCCTTTTTTAAGCCTGTGGCAGCCGTAGCGCAGTGTGCGCGCACATCGTTCCAGGCAGCCCAGAAACAGCCATAATTTGTTTTCATTTACTTTACCCACAGTAACTACTTGCTGCCAACTGAAATCATTTCAGCAAGATGCAGCATTTAAAGCAGTTTTAACACTTCTACTTTGAACAACTGGAAGAGTAATTCCATTTCTGATTACTCCAGCATTGCAAAACTCTGCAGAAATTAAAAAAAAAAAAACCTATCAATTTAAGTACTTTCCAAGCAGGGACATCATTGAGCGTAGCCCTCTTCCAGCTCCTCATGCAGTAAAATTTGGGCTGCCTGCATTCCCTCTGTGCTCTGGTTACTTTAAAAGAGCAGATGCTGTTCCAAGTACAGATGAGAATAATGCGAGCACGTTTAGGAGCATTCTGTGGCCATTACAGAGGGGAGTATCACAAAAGGTAAAGTCTCTCAGTGTTACACTGTAGAGAAGGACAAAACTGTAATAGTCGGGCGGTCTCTATAGTTCTTTTACTTTCTCTGTTTAACCTATCTGGTAACAGTGGCAGCAGTAGTGCCTGGCCATATTCACGCATTATCACTGTTCCTATCAGCCTGCTCGAGACTGAGCATGAAGAAAATGGAGAATGAGGAGCTGGTCCTTCCTCCTCTTTAGGCACAGCAAGTGCAGAGAGTTTAAATGTGAGCACAGTCTTGAGTCCCCCTTAGGCAGCGTTCATGTGATTTAGGTAATTTTCATTACTCTCAGCTAGTGTTACTGCACAGTTAACTCCTTTTCCTGCCTTGCCACCCCTTTAGAATAAGATAGCGGGTATTGTAGTTGTTTGTACTAGCTGCAGAGTTTAGAGGTGCAGCTGTGTTTTTCTAAGCAAGAAACATGGACAGGTGCTAAGTGTGTTTTATTTACCTCAACCCTTCTTGTCTTGGTGGCTGTAACACCAGTGATGCTGACGCTCTGCGCAGCCACATGGTTTTCCAGTAATTAACATTAGACTGCCCAATGGGCTGAGAAATGCACCTAGGTGAGAAGAACTTTCTTCTAGCCTGCTTCGAGGAGACTCTTCCTTTCTGGCAGAACATGTGATATTTTTACTGGCATTTTCATCAGCTTCCTTTTCCTTTTAATTCTGTCGTAGTGTTTCAGCAAAAGGCTACGAGATCACCCAGTGACCAAGACAAGCTGTGCTGCGATGCCAGGAAGCAAGGTACAGAATTTCATTTGGCTCTTCTAACTACTTTGATGCAACTGGTAGACCTTTGCTGGAAATTTTGATTGATTTAGCTTCTGCTTTTCTGTATGTGGTTTAAATCCATAATGCTGTGGCAGCATTAAGAGATCAGCTACAAGAAAAAGGTAGCAGGCCAGGTGTCATTTGAATTTCAGACCATGTTGAAAAGTTGCTACTGTAAATTCCATTAATGGCTTGCTAAAATAAATCACAATAGCAACAAGTAGCTTTCCTTTAACAAGTAGCAGATGAGGATTAACATGTACCAAGTAGTACACAATTGCTTGGTTGGTCCTAGACCAGGGAACTGCAATCTCTGGTCTTGCTGACATCACTTTTCATTAATGCTAAGTCAGTTAGGAAAAGAATATAGGGCCTTCTAGAGCTTATTGTAATAACAGAGCATTGCTAGTACCCCTCTGCAAAACGTATATGTACATTTATACGTACATACATCGAGAGAGAGGGAGCACTAACACAAAATAGTTCTTATAGGTTTGAGGAAACCCCAACATCCTTTTGCTGGTATAAAAATGCACTTTTTCATAAAGCAATCTTCTCTCCAAATAATTATGTCAGATGTAAAGCTTTAGTTCCTTGCTGTCAAGACATAAATGATAGGTGAGATGCAAAATTGTTGAAATTCATGTCTAGTGTCAGCTAGTATTTCATATGCTCCATAAGAGGAAATAGGAAAAGTTGTTTTTTTTAAACTTAATATTAAAGTATTTCCCTTTATCTTTCACAATCTTTATAATAAAGACACCCTCCTTGTGCATAACCAAACTGGGAAACAAATCAAACCAGCAGGTATAGCTCCAAGGATTGGGTTTTGCCTGAGCCTAGTGCTTTTTGTGCTTTATGCTCCTTATCCAGGGCCTGGGAAGGTCCTGTTTCATCGTTGCTGACCACAGGACCAAGTTGTGCTGAATCCCTGTCCCTTTCCTTCACCAGGATTGTAAGAGAAATGGGTTCTAATAACAAGTTCTTGTCACTGCGATGTAGCTAATGATTGTAGCTTAAAAATAAAATTAATGAGAAGCTATGTAATGGCTTCCAACCAGATCGCACCCCAGCTGTTGAAAAATGTGATGTTTAAAGCTGGAAAAAAAAAAACAGCACTGTGGAAATTTGTGCATTAACAGGCCAAGGATTTCCTTCAAATTGTCATTACTGTAGCTTTAGCATTAGAAGGAAGCTTTATGTGAACTGACACTAATTGGAATATGTCTGGATCAGGGAATGGCAATTAATGAACCGTTAAAGAAGCATTTCTGCTTCTGGAGAGTGGTGGATAGCTCAGTGGTTCATTGCATAGCTCCTATTAAGAACAAACACACAATACCATGCATGTGAGAAACTATTTTAATTGAAAATGATTCATAAAAATCACTGTGTAACTTTTTTTGAACAAAGGACTTGTACCATAACAGAAAACAAAATGAAAAGTTTCCTGCCTTTATCTGTTCACATTTCACAGCAATACCCAGAGGCCACATGGAAATGGTGACTTACAGCACTTTGCGACACACCATCCCAGCTCAACAGGAAGATCTGATCCATTTGCAGGAAAAGGTGAAAAAGGGCACAATTTCTGTGGATGAAGCACTAGAAAAATTTAAACAATGGCAAACTGAAAAAGGCCAACGCCCCTCCACTCAGCAGGTAGGAGACCAACTGTACACTACGCTTTGAGCAGAACTTGCAAAAACAAATGCTTCATTTTGCCCCCTCTATATACATATATGAGGACTCAATTATGTGTTCTGAGTTTATGCACCATAATCGTGCCCCTCAGCTTCTCAAACTAGCTGTTCCAGGTAACTGAACGGTTTAGGTACCTCCTTGCATGATTTGAATATTTGAGTCTTTCTGTTTTGGGGATTTTTTTTTTTTTTTGCCTGACTTCAGGTGCTGGTGTGTTTTGTTAAAATCCTAGCTTAATGATGTTGGTCTGCTGAGGCTTTTGTTCTGAACTGCTTAAGTCTGTTTATCTTCTGTGAAGCAACAACCTTCCTGCAGTAGCTGAGCAAACTGAACAGCTTATTGAGAAGTACCAGCTAATGGAAGCAGAAGTACTACAAATGCGTGTTGTTAATATATAGACTAGTGTATGACCAAGGCCTCTCTCAAAGGGTTCGACCTATACAGAGAAACAATTCTCAGAAATGCATTTCAGCTCTTTTATTCACTACAGAGAGTAAATTAAGGTGCACAAAGCCTGGACTTAAAAAAGCCCCCACACTGAGTCACGGAAAGAAATGCGTCAAAGTTAGATGTGGCTGAGGAGAAAAATGAGGTTGTTAATTACTTCCAACATGATCACTGAAGGCCAAGGTCATGCCCTTATATGTTATATTAGATTGTATATTAAGTAAAAAATGGATGCATTGTCCTGTAGGAGCGTCTAATAGAAAGGAAAACCATGGTTGGTTTCTGGTTCTGCAGAACAGGACAGCTCTCAGCTGCTGCTAACAAGGGTGGTTCACAGTTTATCTTTAGTGAGGGCAGTCATGGTGTGAGAGCAGCAGCTCAGAGTGACCGAGGCACAGGGTTCCCTTCGCTCATAAGGACAGTGGCTGGTGCTGCTCTGCCCACGGCCACCCCGCATGGAGCACTGTGACACCTGCGTTCTGTAAGGGTCACTTGTCTTGGCTAACCAGAACATCTCTGTGCTTGAAGGAGGGTATAGGGCCTACTTTCATTCTTAAGAGAAGAAAGCCACTTGCTAGTGGTTATTTAGATTGTGAGAATCAAAATATATTCCAGAAAGGCTAGAGAAGCCTTTCACTGTTAGCCTCCACTTATGAAGTTAAAACCCTGAAAAACTCAGGGAACCCATTCCCAAAGAGAAAAGCTTGGTGTAGGCCAGTTTCAGAATTGACATACCTTACTGTCAGGAAAAACTGCATGAGGCTTCTTAGATATAAAGGCTAAAAGTAGAAGAATTTATATAGCTGTATAGATTTTTTTTTTTAAATTCCCATTAAGAAATCAGAAGAAAATATTCTAAATGGAAAATTAGTCTTTTGAAGTGTTTCTTAATAGAGAAGCTTGGTATTGAAAAGAATGCAGCTGTTTTTATTTATTCATTTATTATTTCTACAGTAAGCCTTCATTATTGACTTCTGCTTTTATGCTTGCTTTTTAATTTAAAGGAAAAAGTACTTTGTCTCAGAGAAAACCACATTGGCAACAGAGCAGAAAAGGAAAACATGAATGGTAAGGAACACTTTGTTTGCCTTTCAAATCGTTGGAGAGTTGAACTGTAAAGAAAGATACTCAACAGCCTGCCAGACAGTAGAAACAGATTTTTGAGTTAGGAACTGGATTTGTAATGAGCATTTTGAGAGACAGCGAGAAAGATTGTGTGTTTAAAGTCAGGTCTTTGTTAAGGTCAAGATTTCATCCCAAAAGTTGAGCTAAGCAGGGGGCAGAAAATTTACGAATTCCCAATGGTTCAGCTTTTGTGGAGCTGCTGTTTCCTAGTGTTTTGTTATAATTAGAACAAATCATTTATTTATGACAATTTATTAATTCAGTATGTGTCAACTAGCTACCAATTTGCACTTGCAAGCTCTTGATAAACTTTCTACTGCTACAACAATTTAGTATTGTGATTCATTAATAAAAGCTCTACCAATGGTCATTTAAGATTTTTTTCCCTTTTGGGATTGGATGTCTTCATCAGTAAAAATGACCCATATTGCACAGAAGCATTTTCTCTTGTAATTATGAAAACATTGTATTAGATGGTCTTAACCTTAAATCCAAGATTTCTGTCAACATCAATACATACCAGTTCTTGAAAGTGAAATATGGTGTTCCTTTTTTCACATTGCACATATACTTAGGAGATAATTAGTATCATCAGTATAAATTTCTAAGTTTTTTCCTTACCATAATAGAGAAAGATAATCCACAGCATTGCTTTCATTATTCCATTCAACAGTGCTGCATTTATATAAACCTCTAGCATTCAGTCAGTAGCTCTTTACTGAAAAATGTTTTAGAATATCTTTTTGCTGAATCTGACTGAATTATCAGATAAAACCCTAAACACTGATCACATGCTCTACCTACTGTCCCTCTCAAAGAGGTTTGATAGATGCCAGGGCAGTTGTTCTAAGGTTTGGGTTTAAGCTTTTACTTAGCATACAGTATTCTTCAGTGCGCAGTTTAGACTCCAGTATTTTTGCAACAAAACTGAAATGAAGTGAGAAAATTCTGTGTTCTTTTTGAAAAATATTTTAAAAGCAATCATGTGCCTCTGTGTAAGCTAAGAAAGTGACAAAAGTAACTACAACAGTGGGTTCCCCAGCCCCTTCTGATAGGCAAAATCACCAGAAGTGCCACTTCCCAGAAGCTGGGTGGTAGCAGCTGGTGGGTCTTGCCTCTCCCAAAAATCCCCCATGACAAGGGCCTGTGCAGAAATGTATTTGTCATCCCTATGTCCTTTCCTTAAGAGGGATTCCAGATAATTTATATCTGAGCCTTTTGCTCCTCCATAGCTGTAGCTAGTACAGGCTGAGGTCTTGTGCTGCCTGCCTGGCATGTGCTCTTGAGAGCTGGTTTGCTGTAAGCAAGGCAGAGCTCACCATGACCCAAGGGTGATTCTTGGAAAGTTAGAGTCCAGCTGGAAGGTGTTAGGGTTGGTTTTTTTGTTTTTTTGTTTTTTGTTTTTTAAGACCCTATCAGTTCTCATTCTGCATGGCTCCTCTATCTCCAGAGTTCAGTCATGAGTCATACCAGCCAGGTAGAGAATTTTAAGCTCTGTGAAACAGTCAGGCTCTTGTATTCTCCAGTAACTCAGATAATGATCACACTGTTCCCTTTTGATCCTAGCCTCTCTGCCCCTTGCTATGCTACCTTCTGTCTCAGCAAACATTTATATCAGCTGCTTTGCACTATAGAAATACAAGGAGAAGATTCATTATGGAGGCTTCTGTCCTAATAGTGCACTCTACCAAAGATTTAGATTTTTAAAAACAGAACTTTTAAAAGATAGACATCCTCTGGGGTTGGAGGCACCCTAATGGCAACCACAGTATCTAAATCCAGATGTAAATAAACAGTAACAATTGTGTTTTTTCTTCTTTCTGTAGTTCACAAGGGAAACAGACCAGACAGCATTAATTTCAGAGACCTGTTCTACTACACGCCATTTAATAAAGCGGTATGTGTGATTGCTGACAATCCTCAGATTTGTTGACGAGGTCTGCGTTCTTTCCCATCTGTAAACAGGCTCACCAGCTGCACCTTTTAACAAGACAGGCCACTCTCTCAAGGTTTCACAACTCAAGTGCTGTTTTGGATATCCATTTTCAGAGCTCCTCTTTGAAGTCTTCACTTACGATTTCAAGAGATTACTTTTCTAACAGACTTCTGATGTGATTTCATTCTTATTTTAAGGAGGAAAGAAAATATATGCTATAATGAGTAAGGAACATAATTTTTAGTTTCCTGCAAACTTAGATACTGCTTCCACTGTAACAAAAGTTATTAATGAGTAGCACTTGGTTCATTCTTCCATTATAACATTTGATACTATCTTGAAATTCACATCTCATTTTGCAACAGTTTAATGTATGATTGAATAAGCAAAAAAGAAAGAAAAATCTGTTCTTCCAAGACATGAAGTTCTGTTATTCCTCAAGTATTTACAAAAAACTATTTCAAGAACAAATGAAAAAGGACTAAGCATAGGGAATCCTGCAGAAAGTAGACACAGGCAACACTGAGTATCATTACTATGAAATATACTGCTCTTAGCTGTACACACCAGGTTTGTGAACAGCCACCAGCAGAACTACAGACTGAAGCTTAAGCAAAATGTATTAAGAATGGCTATAGCAAAGTTGCTTAGAGTCTTACGGACAGTGGGACTTGGACATGCATCCATACATCTAAATCCATACCTCTAACATCTAACCACTTTTTTAAAAGTCTACATATTTAGATATTTGAATGCCTCTGTGAATCTCAGTTGCTTCTGAAGAAGGGATTTTTAAACATTTTTAAAATCCTGAGTCTTACTGCAGTTCGTTATACCTTGTGTATCACATCCCACAGATTTAGTCATCCTTGGTCTAAAAACAAGTGCAAGACTGCAGAAACTGCCTAGGACAGTTTGCACTGGTGGCAGGTGGTGAGCCCCTTGCAGCTGGTCTCTGCAGAACCTGGGCCTCCCTCCCCTCTCAGGCAGGCCATGTGCATAAATGACTAGACTACTCCTAGGTACTGGTTGCTTCCTACTCAGAAAATGGCCTTCATAGGCAAAAAGGAGCATAAATTTACCATCTTCTGCAGTGAGTTGTTTGATACTGACCTGCTTCTGCAAGGCATGATAAGCAGCCAGGTCATCCATTGCAGTAAAGGCAGCCTCAACAAAACTTCATCTTGAAAATTTGGATCTCCAACTCTGCAGAAGCCTGTAACAATAAAGGAGATTCAGTTTAATTAAAGTTTGCTCTACCAGCTGCCAAAAACCCAATATCTTCCTGAGCTCCATCCAAGAATTACTCAGAAGAACACTACTCTGCTTCCCAGGCAGCCAGTTTATTGATTAGGATAGCTGTCCCAGATAGCTGGCTTCCTTCCTCAACCATCTTCAGCCCCTTGTTTTTAATTCCAGGCCGCTAGCAGATTGCTTATTCATCACTTGATGCTGCTGCAGGTAGCACCTCAGTAGAGATTGCCCTGAATACTGAAAACTAGCTCTTAACATTGAGACTTTTTATTTACCAATTTGCATTGTCCCTGATAGGCCAGTAGGAAAAACAACAAACACAGATCCATAGTTATTTATTTATTTATACCTAGAGGAACTCAAACATGTTAGCCAGGCTCAAGAAATGCAGGGTTATTAAGCATATATAGACTTTTGTATATGCCATTTTTTCCATGACCTAAACAGTGCATTTCAATCAGGACTGTCAGTCTTGAAAACAAAACTACGTTTTTGTTATTTGTTGAAGACAGTGCACTTTTAATAGTACATCTTTTAGCCTATTTAACTTATGTTCCAGTTTCTTACCTATATTGTAGCTTCACATCAGGCTGCAAATT
Source organism: Nothoprocta pentlandii (assembly GCA_013398315.1). Classification (NCBI taxonomy): domain Eukaryota; kingdom Metazoa; phylum Chordata; class Aves; order Tinamiformes; family Tinamidae; genus Nothoprocta; species Nothoprocta pentlandii. Next base: position 662,750 of record VZSG01000337.1, read on the forward strand.
AAAATTAAGAGGAAACACACACATATATTATATATATGTATATATAGTTTCCTTCCTATTTATTGCAAAATGAGGCCTTCATGAGGACAGCTCACAGCTAAACTGGTGATTGAGGAACTCAAAGACAACTAAATATGCTAAGAGGGGACTGACATGCTGCTAAGAGTGAGCTCCATTCATACAAAATCCCCTCATGCCATTCCATAAGGCAACACTGTCATGGATGCTCTGTAGGCACCCTGCTTTTGGGGGCGTGTGCTGTATTCACATTAGAATGAAAATGTGCATGAAGTGGCCCTCACTGAGTGGCTCTTCTGTGAGCTCTTCACCTTTGGAAAGCATTCCTTACCAGCCTAATTTATCACTGATACATACATGACTACGTATTTATTGCATCTATTTCTTCCTAGTCTCCAACCAGAAACGCCGCAGACAAGGAACAGATGCTTAATTAACAGAGGTAAGAGCATGTATACAAATGCACACACGACATTTTTTGTCATAGAAACTAATGCTAAGAGCATGTTCTCTTCACAGTAGACTAGAAGTGGATCTCGAGTGGTTCAGAGGTCTGATTCCACAAGATAAACCTAACCGGAATCTAACCTAACAATCCAGTTTCTATTAAAATCTACTTTCTGTCGGGTTTCAGTCTATCCTTGTTGCTGTAGGGGCTGAGTCACAAGCTGTTTGGGACTCAACTGACTCCATGCAGTTGAAGAAGAGTCCCATTAGCCATCACAACTAATGAAGCTTATGCAACTGGAGACCCTCACAGTCCTGCATACTGGACACACACATCAAATATAGCAAATATTGAAATAGAAGTTGAAAGGTATAGGTGCAAGCATTAACAGAGACAGCACGCTAATCCTTCAACTGCTAGAAATATTATGTGACCAACTGCAAAAAAAACAGAATGTGCTTTCTGATGGCAACTGTCACCTTTTTGCTTCTGGACATTTAACAAGATTGCTCATAGTTTTTTATTACTGTTTATTACCTGTGAGCTCTCTTGTATTTCTCATAGCATTTTTAAAACTATTTAAGCCTACCTTTCTATGAAATGTAATCATTAGGCCTGCTGCTAGGAGATAGAAGTAAATAAATCTGTTCTACAACCTCAATTGTCTTTTTTATATCATTTTCAATCTCTGTGCTGAGAGCAAGGCTACCAGGCAGAGCACTTAGCTCTCCCACAGAGGCTGTCGACTTCAGCACTTATTTCACAGTTATTCTGGGCATAGGGTATAGAAAATAACTACCTGGAAAATTTCTTATTTTGAAATCCTCTGAAAATATTCCAAGCCCCACAATCTTTCCTATTCACAGCACAATGGTTGCCATTAAAAGCCCCTAAGAAGGAAGTCTGCATTATGGTTGTACACATTCAGATCTTTTTCTTGAAATCATTAATAAATCTCACATACCTTGGGCTTCATGGGTGCTGGACTTCTCAGTTCGGACAGTTGGTGTCTGTGCTGTGCAGCTCCAAATGCCTGAGTTTGATTTTCTTCTTCAGTTTCCTTTCTCTCAGCTGAGCTTAGGCCCTCATAGCAATCCTGAAACTTTCAAAATTAAAATTTATATTTTAAATTATAAATAGCATTTGCAGTTTGCATTACTAGAGTTGTGAAAGGGACTATACAACATATTTTTGAAGACAATTGTAAGAAAGGCCCTGTTAGCAGTTATTTTTTAATGTGACTCAATTTGCTTCTGCAGCCTTCAGAATGATGCATTATAGGGTTACTGTACTGAAACAAGGTGACTCCTCTCTGACACCCTTCTATATGAAGGAGAGGTAGGTACTTTCTATGAGAACTCCCTTCCCTGGAGCCATTGTCCAGGGGTACCGCAGGAGTCAGCTGTTGTTCTGCTTCCTTAATATTTTGCCACCCTTTCTACCAGGGCAAAAATAGAGAACTGGGGTATACCAAAAGGAAAGGGGGAAGGATAAAGAAGGCACCCGCACACACAAAATGAGACTGGCAGAATAACAAGAAAAAAAAAAAAAAAAAGGCCTAAGAAATCTGTCTTAGAGACAAGCTGACAAGGAAGTTAATACCTGCTACAAAAATGTTTCAGCTCCTGCTGCTTGCCATTTCCCAGGTCACAGCCAGGGCTGTAGCAGGTAAAAGGTCTTCCTTCTGGTCTTCTTTTTCCCTTGTTTGGATAAGAAATGAACACCAGAGGGAGATTGGCACGTTTTTCTCCTCCCTGCCATCTTGCCTAGAAGTGGAACATATACAGAAACCAATGAAAAAATACTAATCAACTTATATTTTAAGGTCCAGCTGTACCCCTCACTAAAGACATAGTTCAGACTACAACTCCTTCTCTATGTGACAATAGCTTTTAGCTGGTTTTCAGTTAGCTCCCTGTAGTTGCTTGTCTAATAATTGCGCATCTCTTCTGAGATTAAATGAGGCCTCAGTGTTGCTGGCTCATAAACTGTGCACAATTCTGTCTGTTCCTGCATGCAAATACTCCATTAAATGCAGGGGGGTCAGCATGCACCTACAGTGCAGAGGAAGCCCTCTATGGACCTTCAGCTGTTCCCCTGGGCAGACATAAGTGTTAGCTCTTACCATGTGCTTTCCTTTTCTCCTCCACCTTCCCTCCAGCTCTTGGAAAGTTGATGGAAGTCATGAAGCACAGTAAGGAAAGCACCTTGCCTTCAGCATCAAGATTAATTCTCTCTGTAGCTGCAAAAATGACTCCACACATGATTGACAGCAAAGCATCTCTGGAAACAAGGAATGAAAATACAAAGTTAGTTTAATTATATATGGATTTAGAGCTAGATTAAATCTGCAGTCTTAACGCAGAAATTATAGTAGAGGCCTCACTGGAAGTTGGTCTTTCTCTTGAGACGTGCTTCCTCCTTTGAAATAGACCAATTTTACACCTTGGAGCCACCCACCAAACCAGCAAGGGCCAAGCAGTGATGAGATGTAGGCTCAGTGTTCCTCTCAATATCCCTTAACAGCATTAGGTTTCTGTAAAAGGGGTACCTTTGTTCCTGGTCCTTACTCTCTATATCACTTGTTCTGATCCCCCACCACAAACTTCTCAAAGAGGATGAAGTAAAATAAATTAAAAAACAACTAAACCAAAATTAAGTAAATTGTACTCCCTCCTTCAGGATGCAGCTCAGCTCCTCACATAGCTGCTAGTAGAATATTTTTGTTCAGCAGAGCTCAGTCTCCTACCCTCTTTCACCAAAGGGCTAAAAAGGCTTTGAATGTCCAAAGGTCTGTAGCTGGAGAAAGCTGTTGTGATGAAACAGTAATAGCCATGATGGTTATAAATTGCAGACTGCTAAAGCAGGATGAGTCATTTAGCAGAAGGGAGGGGAGGGAATTACCCCTGGGATCAGAATAGATGATCTGTCACTTTTAGATAATCATCATGGGGGTGACAGAGTGAAATAGATGGGGGAGAACTTGCAAAATACAATTTATGCAGCAAATTCCACCAATTCTGTTTGAGAACTATCCCTGTCAAACTTGGACAATCCGCTCTTCCCTTAAAATATGATCTCTGCATAGCTTTTGTCATTCCCTGTCCTCAAGCTGATGTGCAGCTTCCCATTCTCTTAGAGATACTAAAAAAGCAGATTTTATGGCAAGATCCACATGCCACAGCTGTGACGCAGCAGAAAAGTCCTTGTTTGTTTGTTCATCCTCCCTCATGGCCCCCTTACAGAGATACCATATTATCAGAAAGATGACAGAGGTGGAAGGGGACTAGTCATTTACAGGCATCCACTGGAAAGCAATTTAAGGTGAAATTCCAAAATCTCCTATAAATTGCCATCTCTGAAACCCAATCCAGCAGATGTCTTTTTTGAACATTTGATTACTTCTAAGAATCCAGATACAAAACCTTTGGAAAATAAGCATCTCTTGCTAACATCCAGGGTCTGCAAGTGCTGAGCCTCCAGCTCCGGTGCTAACTTCTAGCCGAACTGATCACGCATGCAGGATCTCCCCACAAGGGGAGAGGAAAAGCAGAGTTAGTACCCAGCAGGTGGATCTGAAGGAATAGGAAGTGCTCCTGACTCTGTTGCTCTACGATCAGTGTTTGATCTGACCTTAAGCAAACACAAAGTGCCTTTTCAGTAACAAGTGTTTTTCCTTATGTTCTTACAGTGCATTCCCTCAGCCGGCCGCACACTGGTTTCTTCTCGCAGGCTTTACTGGGCATCTCCAGGCCGCTGCTCGCCTCCGGCTCCAGGGCTATGAGGCAGCCCCGCGGTCAGCGCTGCGCTTCCCTCGCTTGGCATCGCTTACCTGGGCCAGCTCTGGAACAAGTCCAGGGTCACTAAAGCAAATGAATAACATTTCTTACAAAGCCAGCATGGAATTTTTACATTATTTCCTTGCCAATTATTTTCTCCTGCTGACAGCTGAGGACATTATAAATATTGTGTGCTTATAGCTAATTGTTTTTCAACTCATTTCCGTTTTTCCGTAATGCTTTAGAAAAGTAGCACTGGTTGAGATATTGAAATGAGATAGTTGGTTAAAAGTAGATAATATGCACACAAGAAGGAGATTATGGAAAATCATAAGGGAATCACGAAGTTATCACGAGACACAGAACTTACTTTTTAGTTTTCATTTTAAGACGTCTTTGTATAAATTTATGTGTGTAAATTTACCTTTCCTAGGAATAATATTACTGCATTATTAGCTGAAATGATTATATGCAAGGGAAAGTTAATTTTTATAAGTCAAACTGTATAAATCAAAAAAATGTAAATCAGCACTAATTACCTGCTACTGCATTAAAGTGATTACAAGAATGATGTTCACAAGGAAATTGTGTTTTGTTTACTAAGTTGCCTAAGATAAACGATACTCACGAACACCAAAGTTTTTACTGCATTTATGCAGCCTCTGTAAAGCAAACATGGTATGGTTGGTTGGTGGATATAAATGTTGGCATTCACACAGTGACATACTCCAGAATTTCCACAAGCTTGTGACTATGCAGGGGGATATAAAAAATATTCCTCTGTCACACACACAAAGAAAAAAAGGTTGCACATGCAACCAGAGAAGGGTATAAGATTTTAACATTGAGAATAAGTTAAATGGATTTACCCCATCGTGATTGATCTTTGTGAAAATATTCCTCAAAAGTTGATGAACTTGCTTTTGGCCCAAAAATGGAGATCATGAGCAGAGGTCACTTTTTTTTTCTTTGTTTTCTTTTTAGCTGTTAGCCACCACTATCTTTAGGCTCCCAGGTTGTTTGGAGCAAAAGCCTCCTGTCAGTCTCTCAGTAGCCTGAATCTGTGCTTTGCAGGTACTTAGGAGATGCCTGCACCTCAACTTTAGTTAAGAACCAGTAAGAGCTCCTTTTAATCAGAAACCTTAATTATCAATAGATGTTGCTCCCTAAGCTACATGACACAAAAAAATACAGGGGAGGGGGAAAGAGAAAATGTGATGCCGAGTCTAATGATCCTTGAAGGTCACTAGCAAATTTTAGCAAGTTGTTGTGCCAAGAGCCGTTACAAACAAAAATAATCCAAAAGGACAGCATCAGAATTTTATAATTAAACTTGTATGACAAATTAAAATTTTATAATTAAAATCCTGATAGGCTGATTAAAGTTCGATTTTGAATGGACTGATGAAGAGTTTTCAGGAATTTATCAGGTCTTCAGGAAAACCTGCTATTTCTGTCAGAAAAACTCCTAGAAATACTGCAGCACCAGATATATTGCTATGAAGCTCTAAATACTCTGACTGCTGCACTTGGTGGTACCATTAGCGTGTATTCCTGACAAATGCTTTTCTTACACTATTTGAGCCAAAGCAGAAGCTTTGGGATGTGCAACATCCCCCGGGTCTGGAAATGCAGCTTCCACAGACTGAGGGACGTGAGACTGTTAGACTGAGAGAAGCTGTGATATTTTACATTTCCCTTCGCCATATGGAAACTAGGGAAGGAATTACCTGGACATTTAAACTTATTTAACACATCTTTCCTTTTAAGAGGCTCCTTCCCCCTAAACATACATTCTTATAAAACCTGCTAGTCAATGCGTCCCCTGGCAATCATTCCCAAAGAACCAAAAGGTGAACTGATGAGAGAATATACAGCATCTAAACAACTTCTTCACGTTGGTACCTGGTGTCTTGGCTGACATTTCTGTTTGTTCCTGCGGTGGTGCCGATGAAGGGAGCACTCCAGAGTCAGTCCTCACAGGCCTCCGAGCAGGATCCCAGGCACTTGCTGTGCTGCTATTGAGAGGCAGGTGCCCTGCAGGTTCCTTTGCCCCAGCAAGAAGGAACCTAGAAACAGCAAGGGTTGAGGTCAGTGGTGAGACATGAAGGAACCTGAAAATCTGCAAACAGGAAGGGCAGAAAGTTACATCTAGCACACATTATCCTTCTTCTGGGAAAAAAAATGGGTGCCAACATAACAACCCTGGTGTCCAACCCTCATTGTGGAAGCTATCCAAACCCAGAGCTATAATTGCCGGGGAAGAAAACAGTGCTCTGTCCATGTATGTTCATGTACTCCACATCTTTCCCATGTATGGCATTACACCTCGCAACTTGTAGCATAGAGCAGATTAAGATCATCCCAAGCAGAGAAACTTTTGTTCGCTGCTTTTGTCACCTCAGCAACCCCCGAGCCAAAGAGCGCCCCAGCAGAGGAGGGTCAGCGTTTCACCTTTCTGCTGTCTCCAAGGTTAGCTTCAGCTTCTGTTGCTGTGAAAACAACCGAGGAATTCCCATTTGCTACAGAATTAAGAGCAGAAGAAGCTATTGTCTTGATACAGAATAACAAAAAGCAAAAACTGCAAAAAGCCCTTCTGAGAATTTTAAATGTCAAGTTCAGTCCTATACCTCGGTAATATCTGTGAGATCTGAAGGCAAAAGGCTGCTGCAATCCATAAGTGGGAAGGCAAGAGTCAGAGGCACCTCTCACTTTTCTTCAGGGAGCATCTACTGGGCAGGGACTGTGCAAAAACCAGCTTTACCCACGAAAGCAGCAGACAAATCTCAGGCCAGCCCTCCCAGTCAGCATAATTTCTGCCTCCTTTTTTAAGCTCCCCACAAATTCCTAAGGCTGTGCCATTCCTTCAGGCAGCAAGTGCATACCGTGTTTGACAGACACTGTCTCACTGTTATACAATAGAAGTGTAATAACTGTAAATATTTAAAGCAGCTGAAGCTGTCATAAAACAACTTCACACTTGAGTCCTGGTGTAGATGCACAAAAACGCCGAAGTATTTCCAATCCTTGCAGCTGGGACAGCTATTTTTGCCACTGTCAGAGTAGCACAGCTCTCCTACTGAGCACAGACGTGTCTCACAAGGATCCAAGAAATCGTATGAGAAAGACGTGTAGTGTCACTTCAGTAAAGAAATAGTTTTGCGTTACCACAGCTTTGCCTACCTTTCTCACTATAATCTTCAACTGAGAGAAGATCTGACACTAATAGTCTAATGTCTCTTCTGACTCCTGGTGTTTTAATGTAGAGAGAAGAGTCCTTTCAGTGTCTCACATGTCCTGTAGCTCAGATGAACTCTTGTCAGTGTGCAAAGTCTGAAAAGCTTTATGTAATCCATGGTAGAGCAATTTCTGTGGTAAAAGATTCTACGATGACTAGCAACAAGTCAAGTACAATGCTCTTCTACACGCGTGTATGTGTGCAGAGACTCCCCCCACCCATAATCTAAGGCCACAGCCTTAGTGAGACAGGCAAGGGAAAGGAAGAGGCTTCCTTTCCTCTTCCCCCCACAAAAAAAGGAAATCATGAACCTCAGTGTAGCTAATTACATGCAAGTTACAAGTAAACTCACTATACACACTGCAAATATAAGGGCTTCCATCCCCACCTCTCTCATGTGCAGCCCTCACACTCCATTTTTGACCTCCCCAAAGTGTGTTGCTAGACCTCAGGCAGGTTTACAGGAAGACAGGTGGACTCAAAGAAGCCCTGAAGCTCTGCCAAGCACAAGTGTGTTGCTAGCCAGAACCATCAGCAAGGCACAGGTTAGTGGTACACATGCCATGAAGTAAATCACAGGAGCCTCAAAGCCCAGCTAAGAGCCCTGCTGCAAGTGCTCCGCAATTCCATCTTCACAAGAAGCTCACTAGAGAGAGACCAACCCGAGCTGCCGACACCAGCCTCCCACAGCAGCAGCTCGGCCAAATCCTTGGGGCACCCCCACTTCGCTGCGGTACCTCACGGCTTGGGCACAGTTCATCCCAGCCCTGCTGGAAGTGCCACCAGGGAAACATGTTGTGGCATATCAGCAACAGTGCAGTTCATAGCAGAATAAGAAAAAATCTAAAGGTCCTACCTTGAGTTTATTAAAGCTGCTATAATCCTTGCAGGAACATAATTGAAGCTGAAGATAGACTTAAGCCCTTATATTTAGCAACAGCTATTTGGAAACAACAACATTTCTACAACCTAGTGCTGCTACACACTGACTAATTTTGCTCTAGGAAGGACAGCGGGCGTAGTACAAAACAAGAAAAATAACCAACTCTGATGATCCAGAGGTGCCTCCCTTCTGCCTGCCTCTCACCCCAAGGGAGCCGAGATGGCTCAGCATCTCTGCCTGGGACTCCAGCTTTAAACTCGTGCAGGGAAACTTCCTTTCCAGCCCACCTGGCACAGGGACTGGGCTGTCTCTAGTCCCTGTTCAGGAACAGGCTTTCTAGGACTAAAACGCAGGGCCACATCTCTGATGTTTAAGCAGCAGGAAGATGCGGCTCCCACCTCCTGCACAGATCAGCTAATACTTCACGCATGAGCTTTGACTATTTCTAATGTTAGGGCCAGCACTGCAGTCACTGACTCTAAGGTATCATTTAGATATTATTTAAGATACTGCACTGTTTTTCCACAAGATACCATGTAAATACAAATAAAAATCAAGCCTAAATGAGATTAAGTCTAGAGTGAGCAACGCACCATCTCACATACAGGAAAGCATACAAGGCCCCTAGCCCCCAAGAACCCTGCAGTAGACACTGTTTCCTCTCTCTTCTACCTTGCTGAAACACTTGCTGCATCTGTGCTAATCATGCACTTTTGCACCCCCTCACCCTTTGATTCCCACCTTAGCCCAGCAAGTGCCCTGAGGAAGAAAAGCAGATCCCCATACACATGCTTTTCCCTCCGGCTCGCTCGCTCAACCAGCAGGCCATGAGGGACTCCCACAAGGGAGGCCTTTTGCAGGCACTCCAGCTTCCACTTCTCTGCCCGTCCACCTGCAGCCAAGCACTAACACCGCTCAGAGAAACCGCATCAGTGGTGAAAAATATTTCCTTTTTCTTTCACACAAACAAATACATACCACTGAAAAATACCATTGAACTGAACATGGCAAAATACCATTGAACTGAACAGACTAATTAAATGAATCTTGTTTTGTTCCCTGACCTGTTCTTCTGCTAAACATGGCAGTTTTTAGCACACCAGAAAATTCTGCAGTTGGCATTTGGTCAGTCTCACACAGCCACACTCTCACTGCCCCGCAGTTTTTACAGAGCAGGATGCCAAGGCTAGATTCCCCAGGCTCAGAAGGGCTGCAGATCATAAAGTCAGAAAATTCAAATATGCTTTTAAGAACATTTACACCCCGAGTACTTTTTTCATTGCTAAAAAGAACACAGAAATGAAAATATCCCCGGGACTAAAACAAATTGCATTCAAAGGACTGGAGGAGTTAAGACCCTTCCCTCCTCTTCTCACTTGTATACACCCTTGTAAAGAATATATTAAGCTCGTGGGTGAGCCAATTTAAAGCCTTCTCTTTCCACCCACAGCCTTTACTGCATTTACCTCTCTTCAATCATTCATTCATGCTCGCTCAGCCGCTCGCCCACACGTGTTCCTTGCTGACAGCCCAGCTGCACACATGCATCCAGAATTACAGTAGCTGTTTTTGTGAGGCTGGAAAGGAGCGAGCAGGAGAAGCCGTGGGGAGAGCAGGCTCTGAAAGGCTCTGCAGGATGGACCCATGCAGGTTTGCATCACATTCACGTGTAACGTGCCAGTGTTCAGCCTTATTGATGCAAAGCTGCCAAAGCAGCCCCTGAGGGCTATTTCCAAGAGCAAGTACTTCCTAATATTAGACCTGGAGGCTGCATGAGTTACCATCAAACAGAGAAAACGGTCTTTTCCAAGAAGTTGAAGGCAGCTGAAGTCAGAGCAAATTAGATGCCTGCTTCTTTCCGGCCATGCAACAAACTCAGTCTTTATAGCCATGAGAACAGCAGCTCCTGTCTCTCGCTTCGTGCTTCTTCAGCCCCAGCACAGAATCAGGAATAGCCACGCAAACCGGGCTGCCCCTTCCCAAGGTGAGCCCTGCTGCCAGCACCACAGGCCATCCACAAGGCAAGGGAACAGGCATGCGCTGCAGGCACATCAGCAGGCATAGGTAAGAGCCAATTACCACCCGCGCCACACTGTCCAGCCCTTATTTCACTCAGACTTACCTGGCACTTCCTCTCCTAAAGGAAATACCCCATCTTTTCCGGAGGAAGGTCTGCCTATTCCCCTGCATACTCCCCATCCTCGATAGTAACCCACGTTCCAAGACAGGGATCTTTTCCAAAGAAAAGCAAAACAAGGAGGTTTTAGGAGATGGAGTTTTCTGCTACAGACATTGTTACAACTATGACATAAGGGCATATCCTGGCACTCTTTTTTTTTTTTTTCTAGTAGCATTTCTTTCCTCTCTAAGTACCAGATAACCTACAAAACTGTATGTTTTACCTAAAACAAAACATAAAAACCAGATAATTGTCTCATTCAGCAGCAAGCTATGCTACATCACTCCTGCACAAGCAATATTTCAAGCTCTCAGAATCCCAGTTCATGAGCTTGGGTGTTACCAGCACCACTAAATAGATACGATAAGCAAAGGGAAGACATGACATGATGAGACAGACAGGGAACATAAGACAGGAATGAATTAATTTCTTTACTTCATTATTTGAAAGTTCACCATCTTTTCAGCATAAAACCCACAATCCCTTATCAGTCGATGCACTCAACTGTTTGCAGTGACACAGACTCTGGTAAATTCTAGGCTGTAGCAGCCTAGGTTGCTGCTACAGATTGAAACTGTCATTTTAATCTATTTGGTTTACTCAGCAGGTATTGGTTTCTTATGAATCAACACATCTCAGTGTTGCAGAGGTGCTGAATTACAGCTCTGCTAGATAAACAGCAGTGAACACAAAACACTGTATAGCAACATGATATGCAAAGCATAAAAACATAATGAGCAAGGGAAGGCTTTTAGCCCAGAATGCACAAAACCAAGCTCCTAAATTATAGAGGCCACTAATAGAAATGTCATTTTCAAGGGAGGCAACTACCTGGTAGGACTTATTGCAAAGTTTCCTCTCTTGGGCAGCACGCGGTGCAACTCCACGCCGCTGCTGTGAGAAGCCAACCGGCCGTGCCCCCAGGTGGGCTGCAGCCGCCAGCACTCCCTGCTCGCTCTCTTGCGCACGCTGCTGCCAGGACATCCGCTGTTGGCCTGGGTATTTTTATGCATCCACTTGAAGCAGCTTGAAGCCTGCTGCATGCAACACCCTAGAAGGTTTGGCCAGGAACTAGAGCCCTCACAAGGAGGCCAACGATTCACCCAAATAACTTAGCAGTGGATTTGGAGCCCAAAGGAGCTTCCTGTCTGCTGCCTAACCTGAGCAGTCTGGCTACAGAGTGCCAACACACTCCCATCCCGAGGCACCTAAGCTTTTGCTGCTGTACAAAGGGTCAAACTCTACTTGCAAGGAGAAATAAAAATTTATCATTGTAAGACTGAGGACAATGTTACAGCACGCATCAGATATCTTGTCCTAAACAAAAAGGATACTAGAGAGCCTGGACAAGGGGATAAAAGCTCCCTTTTCAGCTATTCTGTCCTAAATTGCTTCCTTACTGCCAAGCTTCAAGACACTTTCAACTCTACAGGTGGCTGCACTGCAGAGAAGGGTAAGTTTATGTTATCCATAACATTGCACTGCAAGCCTCCCGGCCTCTTCACTGTGAAAGGCAGCTAGCAAATGTAAGCTACATCTTTGCAGCAGCAGGGAAAGTAAATAACAGGTGGGGCATTCTTCAAAAAGCTATTTAGCTAAGGATAGTTAAATAAATGAGACTTAGGACATTTATTTTGAAATCATTGTTGCCAATGATTAACATACTCCAACAATATAGCCCCTTGTTAATCTCTTTGGGCAGATAAAGATACATATTAACCTACACTGTTCACACTTAAAACTGACATTTCATAAACACCTCTAGGATACAGCAGTCTTTAGAGCTCCACTGTAAATGGGGTCATTTTTACAGACATCCACAGCCTAAAAAATGCCAGCTTTAAATTAATACCTTGCATTAAATGAAACAACTTCTCACCGTATGCATTGCAAAATGTGAATTATCAGAGCAAAATAAACATCTGTGCTAACAAATTATAATCAATTACATTGCCAGAAATTTCCTTTGCTTTCTTTGCCCCACGTTCAGGTACCTAGATTGCAGTAAAATTGGTGGGGACTTGCCTCATCAGAGAACACTGTGCATGCAGTTGAAGGCCGCTTTAATCATTATATCAGGGAATTCAGGCTCAGGCTAGGTTCAAGGGGATTCATTTATTTGCTTAGGCTCTAAATGTTAAGAGTTTCATGCTCCACATATGGGAGCAAAGAACAGAATCAATGGCATTAGAAGTTCTCTCAGTCTTAAAATCTCTAAAATCTAAGAGATTGATAATTATAAAAAAATATGGAGAAGGCCCAACTCAGCTGGTAAGAGTCCCAACACTGTGTAGAAATGAATAAATTGCTAATGACATTTTAGCTGACGCATTTTTTGACAATCTTAGCTTTCATCTAGAATTCAACTTCTGCCTTAATACATTTGTTCAAAATTGCTTTTAGATTTTGGCAAGCTCTTTTTGATCAAAAGCAATTACTAATAGCCAACTTTTGAACTGGCAGCATAGCAGACCTTCAGCTGCTTCTTGTATTTGTGCGGAGATGGACAGCTCCTCAGTAACACCTCTGCTTTGCAGCATCTTTGCAACACGTACCTAGAACACGCAATACTGCACTCCATAGACACTCCCGTGGCTGCTCAGGTCAGTGCAACTGCAGCTGAGCATGGCTACTAGTCACAAGCATTAAGTGTGGTATTCCACACATAACAAACATGTCCAGGGCTAACTGGAGAGCATGGTGCAGCACCCAAATACTGATTCCAGAGTCCCTACCAGTATCAGAGAACTTCTGAGCATCACTGGGGTGTGATGTACTGATAAACCACATCTTACTTAGTAAAAGAATTGTGACAAGATTCAGAAAGACTGAAATTACACGGCAATAAGATGCCAGGTTGAGTTAATGCTTGGAAGTCAAACGGAAGTTTGACTAAATTCTTATGTAGAGAGATATAGATACATATAACTTACTTGGCTAAACAGCTATACTTCAATTTAATAACAGATTCTGCTGAAACTGCAACTGGCACCAGAGTACAAACAAAACTCTAAAGACTGTAGTAAGAAACTGATAGAGAATAAGGATGAAAACACATTGTCACTTATAAAAAAATCATTATTTTCTCTTTATATAACATGCTCTAGACACCTTCATCGACCCAATCCTCAAATCCATCCATGCTAAACCCCACCTAACAGCAGAAAAAAAAAAGCTGCTATCTCTACCCACTGCTCCGCCCTGCTCTCTTTTTATTGTGAAACCCAATGTATCCAGGAAAATATCCCAACTCTTGTTTAAATTCAACCATAGGATTATGATGTGCATAACATTCCCCACCCAATTTCTTAAAGGCAAAAAAACAAAACTACAAAGTGGATCAAATGTTAAGTAAATATATACGTATAGACAAAAAACAACACAAGCACCCATATGTCCTGCTTCAAAGCAAGAAGTACAACACAGTTCTGTTCATCACATCTCAGTGATGGAAGCAACATTTTGAAACAAGCAGAAGCTGAAGGCTGCAGCTCTCCTCCTCCTTCATCGTGCAGCCTTACCACAGGCAGGCAGCACAAGCTGCCTCTGCTCAACGTGAACCAGCAAGCAAGCCCTGCAGGGACACTGCACCAAGGAGGAGGCCAGAACCTCTGCACTTTGATATAAAACATTGGCTACTAACCCCTTCAACAAGATCCAAGCTACTTACAGGAAGCCAGAAAAAAGGCTTAACAGACACAAGTAGATCCCATAGAAATTAATGTATATTTTGTAAGAGTACATGCTAATCACACTGGATGAACTATTGGTTAAAATATTAAAATTAAAGTTATTTTAATATTTGTGTGTGCGCTGCATCCCAGGAGCACATGAGCAACAAATTATTACAACAAGAAAATTGTACAGTGTTACAAAAAGTGCCTTTTAACTATTAAGTTTTTTTTTTTCCAAATAGATTTATTTCCTTTGCTAATATACTGTTACTCAGCTCACCCCTCTCTATCTGTTGTCCAGTAATATATGTCCCCAGCAAGCTGTATTCGTGGCATATCCCTCTCAGAGTTCAACCAATTTGGAAAAGGAATATTTACTGCGAGTAAAAATACCACTATGGCTGACAAATATCATTCACTTTGACATGCTTCTAGATCTCTCTTCCTCTACTGAAATGTTTAGTATTTTAGTGTCTTTATTTTTATTAAGTTTTGGGGTTTTAAAGCAACCATTTATGGAGAGACATTGCACAGACATTTAACTGCTCTTTTAAATAATCCATTACATATAGGAGAGTCATTGAATTAGTGCAATTTCATGCAGCAGGGAAGCACTGTAGATATTCCCTATTTCTTGTTTCAGCCCTGATGCATCAAGAGGCCAACACAATCCTCGAGAGTTCATTAGAACAACTTAGTCTTACACTTTCAGAAGGCATCACCTGTTTCTTGGCATACAGAAGTGCTATCCTACATTTCTAAAAGTTTCAGCAAAGGGGAACATCATTCATGCCCATTTTGGTGTTGACAAAAAAAATTTTATAATGGTGCTATATACATAAAAACAGATGGATGGTGCATTTTTATATAACAGTTCTGTTTATACAACTTTAAATGAAGGCAAAATATTTAACTAACTCATCCCTAAGCTTTACTTTTTATTTTTGTTCTTTCTATCAAGCTTTTACAAACAAATTAGCCCTAGCCCGTCTGTAGTCCCCGCTTTATTTAAATTGAGGTAACATTTATTATTTGCATCTCATAACAAAACAGCATCTCCTAGAAGACACATTCCAACCACATGCTCACCCTAAAAGGGTCTGTCACTCCTTAGCTAGTACAAGTACAAAAGGGTCTAACGCTCGCTCATCTTGTACTGGTGGGGTTGGTTGCCCATTGCCATTTTTACCTCATGCAGCTCTCCTTTGGGCATCTCAGAAAAGGTAAAAGTATTTTGCTTCCCTGCTTTGCTCTTCTTTTCCATTCTATGGAAAAGATCCCAGAAATCCAGATCCCAGAAATCAATTCAGCAACTCTCCTTTTCTTTGCAAATATAATTCCCAAAATTTGTGAGAAAAGTTATGCCCATCAAAGACAAGTACAATCTGTATTTTAGGACAAGCATTTAGGACAGATTAGCCATCTTATGCTTGTATTCACTCTATAGATTATTTATTTATTTATTCATTCTTTTTTTTTTTTTTATGTTCCAGTGGTTTTCTGCAAATCATGCAACAGATTTTTTGCCAAGAGATCCTGTGATTAGCCTCAGCTAATCAGCACTAGCTGCTTTAGTAAATAGCTCAAAGGGTTTTCCAGGAGTAACTTGTCAAAGAGATGATTTTCTTTCAAGCCTCTATTAAGGGCATTATTATTATCTAAGCAAGTTAATAAATTCACAGTGCCATTCTGTAAGCAACCTAAGTATTTCAAGTATTTGATATAGAAGATAGTGAGTTGTAGCGCCCAAGCCTTCCTATGTGATCAGAACCACCTGGACAAAGAATTGCAGCTCCAGAGCATGTGTCCCTACTTAAAACAGCTTATATGGGAGAAAGGAGTTGCTGCTCTGTATTCACTTCTGCACAAGTGAGTAACATGAGACAAAATGCACCATTTATTTGCAAAAACATGCATACATTATACACTGCATAAGTGCAAGCAAAGCAGACTTCTGCAAGTGTAAATATGAGCTCACAGATTTAATCTGTTATATGATTTATTGGTTAGATGTTAAACTCCATTTCAGTATGAATTTAATAGTGGAACTAGTTGTCTTATTTTCTTCCAAAACACAGTTTTGCACAGAAACAATTATGAACATATGAAGACTAAAAAGCAAACAAGTCTAATATCCCACTAGGAGACACATCAACTACTCCACGTAAAAGACATAACTGATAGGAAGGTACATTCAATAAAAAAATCCATGACTGGCAATCTGAAAAACGCCTGTATTAGGTAGTATGTAAGTATATCTCACTTGTTTGAGATTTTAGTATGAAATAAAAGCAGCTTGTTTAGAGGGGAAGAAAGGGTATTGTGTGAATAAAAAATACGTCCACACATATGTGTGCATGTGCATGCATACAGCTAGACACACACACACAATACACACAAACACATCCTGTCTCTAAGATGACTCCCTTGGTGGTAAGTTGAAATAACCCTAAGACAACAACCCGTTGCAAACTTCGACACAGATATAGGCAGAAGTCCCCTCGGCGCCCAGGAGCCTGGAATACAACCTCCGATTTGTATTCCCAGGCCCTCAGCAGACACTGTGTGCCAGCTCCTACCAGCAACAGCTGAGAAGCAAGTGCTCTTTCATTCACCAAGTGGGAGAATGCAGAATGCACACAGAATATTCAGTCTTAACAGTCATAAGATTCCTATGACTCTAGCTGATAAATTGAAGCTGACATCATTTTCACTTGCAGTTTTGCAGAGAATGGCTCACCTCAATATTTGAAAGTTTCACATGAATGGAAATGTCACTACTTCCACGATCATTACCAGTTATCAAAGGCAAATTTACCTTAGTATAACAAAAATGAATCCACTCACACTGCTCTTTGGTGAGCTAAGTTATTCCAAAGTTTGTGTCTCTAATAACTCCTGACTCATGTCCTTTAGTTGCAAAACACGCCACAGTGAGTTCACGCTCGAAAGTTCAGACCAATATATGGGGCATACAGGACTGGAGTGCTGGCACACTCGGCCCTTTCTACAGTTCCAGCTCAGCATAACCTCTAGTTTAAAACCCAGGCCTTGACAATTAGCTGTACGGTAACTCTTCCTTTGTTTAACATGAAACCTGAATTTCACTATTCTACACAGTTTTTGAAAGTTAAGTGCACAGCTGAGCAATTTGGAGGGATTAAGAAAAGAAGTGATAAAGACACAGACAAGAATTTCAGCAGAGCTGCTGTTAAGGCTCATAGTTCATGACTCAACTACCTTTCCTTATATGTCATGTTGCATTTTAGGTGCGACCTGTCCAAAATCATTTTGGATAAACCAGGTCTTAGTGTAGCATAAGTGCATGTGCCTGCAATCAATAAAAACTTTCTATTAACCTCCACGATAACAAAATGAAATTTGAATAGGCCTTGTTTATCATTCAGATACATACTGTTTAATTATTCAGAAGTCTTTCTTCCTCCTGTCTAGGAAGGTACTCAGCAAGTGCTGCACTCCTTTAATATAGTTAGAATACTTAAAGCATGACCCAGAAGATAAAATTGCACGTAGTGTTTTGTTAGGTATTTTATGATAGATTATACTCATTAAACCTTCTGATTACTGTTTGCATTTACTCTGTTGCAAAGAAGGATTACCAAACAATTACCAATCCTACAGCCCTGCTAGAAAGCTTAATTGCAGATTTACTACATCTGCACCACAAATTAAAAAAATAGCAAAGCACATTCTAAAGGCAAAAATAAATATTATGTGCATGAATGCAAACACCCACATTAAGGTTTTCTAGTTGCTGTTTTGCACCATATTTTACTTTACCAACCTGGTATGTTGAAACCTTTTTCTCTTTTAGTGTATACTTTTGGGATTAGAAAAGGAGGAAAAATACAACTGTACAAAAGTTTCAAATGATCACAAAAGAGCAGGCATGAGTAGTAGTCTACTTGTTTGAGCTGTCTTCAGTCACTTAAGGGATGCACAGAATGATTTGGGTACACAGAGTCAATGTAAAGAAAAAAATCAAAATGCTTCTTACCCTATGAAAAACTGCCAAGGCCATGGCAGCATCGAATTGGAAGAGCAAAAGTTGACAGCAGAGACACAAAATCACCAGACTCCCTTTTCTTCACTAGCTAACAACGTGACTTTTGCATGTCAGTAAGTTTCAGGCATTGTCAGTTTTAGTCTGTATGAAAGCTGATGCTATTTGTTCAGCACTTCAAAGGGATTACACTTCATGCCAGCCTCAGACTCTGATCTCACATATAACTGGAATAAAACTGCTTCAGCTTTGCAAGAGAATTCAAGTTTCTTTTCCCTGCTTTTGAAGATATTATTGAAATATCTATGTCAAGTTAAGAGTACAGAAATGACCAAGCTAGATAGGAACTCACATCACTCATGTGAGAGGACCTCTTCACCAAAGCCCTTGTAACATTGCTATTTTCCCTACGCATTTCCCATCAACTAATCCAACCCTAAAATCATGCACCAAGGGAACAACCCTGTATATAAGCACAGATTTTGTGGACCAAGAACTCTACTGTGACAGAGGAGCTATGCTGACACAAGTAGTGACATAATTGACAGTGATAAGCATATGACAATTCAAGAGTTCCTTTTGTCTTAGGATAACCTAAAGTACCTTTCAATTCTGTGGTTAGCACCTCTCCCACTGTTAATTCTCCCCCCAATAGAGTAAGCTTGTTTCCATATAAGAACATTCAATACATACACGCCCATACCACAAGCCTGCAATTTCCCTTGTCATATCTAGTCCGTTTTAGTTGCTAGCTAATTCCCTGCTCAAGGCTTTGTTAAGTTAGTGCAACTTAGGGTAACAAAACCATTTCCAGGTATTTTCAAGGGGTATTTTCAACAAGATCTTAGTGGAAATTCATGCTACACGAGGATAAGACGACCAAGATAATCATTTTTTCTTTTAATGCTATTTCCTTGGAAAGGACAGAGTCACAATAGGTAGAATATGACCAGCAAGAAGGAAACTGGCCTTTAATTTACAATCCCATAGAGGTGGCAATCACGCAAGGCTGAGAAATAAGTCATCTCAGCTTGCAGACTCCCTCAGCTTACAAAACACACACTTGGCATGAAGGGTTGGGCCGCTGCAGTTGAGAACATTTTAGCTTCTTCAAAAACAGGCAATATTTATAGGAGCACTGCACAAAACCTCACACAGCATAAGGAATGATGCCAATTCAATCCAGCTGAGGAGTTCGCCTTTCCTCAGCTCATTTATTATGCATGCATAATCAAAACTACTTTTCTCTAAAATATCTCATATGGAAAAGCAAAACAAGCAGACATTAACCAAGTAGTTCAGTGGTGAGTTTCTAATTAAATCATCAGGTGAGTTTCCAACACTAAAGGCCCTGAAAATGCTACAGAAATCACAAAAATTGCAGCTTATTAGCAGCATAGGCAAACATTACTCTGTTCAAGACAAAGAGGAGAAAATTGCAGAGACAGAAGCCCAAGGCTGGAGAAATTCATTTCTCCAGTTGTTATATCAATCAGCAAAATGAGAAAGACTTCAACCACAGTTAAAAATAGGTATTTTCCTCTTGACCCTTCTTGGAAACCATAACTAAACAAGTAACTGCCAGAGACCAAATCCACAAAATAGCACTATATTTCAAATACTATTGAGCTAGAGAGATTTTCATGAGCAGAGAACTTTCACATTAATAGAATCACTTACAATATACTGAGAGAAGAATACCCACAACAAGAATTTCTTAGTCCTTCATCATAAGGAAAATTTTTATTTTTTTATCATCTACTTATTGGGTTAAACAGAACACTATCACAGCACTTGCCAAAAAACCCACAACTTTATAAGTAGAAAGTTTGGATGCTTTTATTCAGGAATTCAGCTTCAGTTAAGCACTTGAGTAGATCTGACTAGCTAGTTGCCACCTTATCATCTTGGATTTTAGTACTGTGAACTAGAAAAGACACTTCCAGTTACTTTGTCAGACAGATTAACGTCAATAGAAGCAGCCAGCCATGCTAAATTCTACTCCTGTAAGAAGATGCAGAATTTAGAAGGAATACTCACTGAAGTAATGAACACTGGGTTCTGCCTGCAGAACTGTGGCACATTTGTGCTGTCTTGAGAGAGGCTAAGGAGAGCTGCAGAAGTGAAGTCAGATTTTAAAATTTCAATAAAATATAGCCTATTTTTATACTCACTATACTCACTCACATAAGGGCAGAATTACAAAAGCACTCTGTATCCTTTATAAGATTTTCTTTTCTTACTGTCACCCACATACTTTTCCCTGTTGGCTTGCAGGATATTGCATATTACTTTCTCATGCCTAAGTCTATTCAAGAAGAGTTCAACATCATAGATTTTATCCAAACTTACTGCAACTTGCCTACCAAGAAGTCATGTAGAAGCAGTGTTTTACCTCCAGGGTTTAGAACACTTCCTGAATCTGTGCTTCTTCTGAAGAGACAGCAAATAGCTCAGCTGCTACTATCTGAGTCACAAATTGCCTTCCCTCAAAACAGGCCTCAGCATTACCATGCCTGGGGTGCTAAGTAGATCTGAGGCAAGCTGACACCAATACACTTTTCTCTCCATAGTGAGAGCAGAGTGACAATTTGCGCTCACTCAAGATGACCAATAATTTTCAAAGTATTTTACAAACATTAAAAGTGTGTAACACTGTGTGGCAGTGCTCTGAACCGATAGCGAAACCTTCCCAATCTTTCAATAATCCAGAACAAACAGGAGTTTGTTAAAGGACCCTCTATGGCAACCACTGCTGTGCCTCCTCTTGAAGAAGCCTGCTGCTTCTTCAGACAGCTGCTTCTCCAAGAGACTCCTCAGCCTTCACAGGTCACTCTTCCCAGCAACATTCCTCCTCTTACCTCCTCCCCAGTTCAATTTTGCACAGAAGTCCAAAGCAGTTTGACCTCCTCTCCAGAGTCTGAGTGGGATCCAGGCTGCAGGCGTTCCCTTTTCAAATACAGACATGATATTCCCCTTCAAGTCTCCCTTCCACTCATATCTGACCTCAGCAGAAAATATCAACGCAGATGTCAACTAAAAATGCAAGTAAAGCAGAACCAGTTGTTCTTTTATCTACACCCTTAAAAGTTCTTCTTTAATTGGTCTAGTGCCTACCTCTATCAGTTTTAGATACCGAAAGCCTTTAACCTAGGTTGTAGCCTGGTCATGTAAAAGCCTCACTCTACCTTGTTAGCCATCTCAATGCACCTATAACCTAATTGCTATGGCTAATGACTTCATGCACCCCACCTGGGCTGGAGGTCCTGCCAGGGCATGTGCTTGCAGCCCACCCCAACAGGAGCTTTTGTCAAGGTCTAGTTCACATTTTCTACAGCCTTTATAACACTACATATGTATTACTGCACCTCACTGAGCAGATTGATTAAATAACCCTGTTTTGTGTCCCAGCACCATCTTTCCCACAATGAAGAGACTACTTTATGCTAATTTCTTTCAAATTTTATGTAGTGTGAACTCCAAACTTGTGTGACACTATCAGACAGCGCATGCAGATCTGCAGACACTCACTTTTTCTATGGGCTCTTTTCCAGTCTGAACAAAACATTAGCCATTTTTTTGATTTTCTTCTACAAAGATATCATCTATTCCTCACATTGGCCCCACAGCTTTCTCAGGATACCTGACCCCAAGCTACTTACCTACCTTACCTTACTTACTCTTACTTAAGAGGTACTTCTAGCTTCCCAGCAACCAAACTGCTAGCCCCAAGCCCTGATTTCTCTCGTTTAGCTTTCCACCAGTTTCTGTACGATTCATCCTCTGAAAATCTCTAGCTTTTGATCAACAAATTGCATCTCCTCCTTAATTCCCTTCACAAAAGCAGCAGTAAATACTGCACCAGCCCCTTTACATTTTCACATCCCATCTTCTCCCCCTTCTTATACTTACTACCCAGGATCTTTCAGAAGCTCTGGCTTAAGCCTGCTATCCCTGGATGTAACACTGTATGGAAACTCCTTTTTATGCAATGAATGATTAGATTTCAGATGAATAGCTGAACAGGCCTATAACTTCTTTGCTTTCAGTAAATACCAAACAGTGCTCTGAGGAGGGAATGCCTTCCATATGCTCCCGTCTGTGGCTGCATTTTTTAAAAGAAATTGATCGCTGTTAAAGTATAAAACTACAGCATTTCCTAACATCAAAAGGAAGTCATTGGGTACAGTGCAAAGCAAAAAGTTCTGCTTGAATCATCTTTCATCTCCCAAGCCGCAAATCACAATGTGTCCATAATGTTAATTATGACACAGTGCAGAATTAAATCTAAATCACAACAGTAAGTACAATAATTGTTACTGTGATGCAACTGTAGTACTAATTGCGCCCTCTCAGATCATGAATTGCCTCAACTTGCATTTCTGACATTGGTGCTTTGCATACTTTCTCTTTTTCCCCATCAGAGGGAATGGGGAAGTTGAACTAGCATAGTCTGAAACAGCACATCCCACACCCTGCAATAAATTACTTACCAGCAACAGGAGGGAAAAAAAAGCTATCCTGTTCTGAGCTGCTAATGCAGATGCTAAGCTTAAGCTCATTGTTCAGGAGACACAGTAGATACAGCTAGGGAAAGGCAGAATACATGGCTCAAAGATTTTATTACTTAAAGGCAAAATCTGTTACCAATACCAGCACTTTAAACTAGTACTGCAATTTAAGATACAGTTACACTTTGAAGATCCAAAAGGATATTGTTTCTGAAGCAAAGTATATTCCATGAACCCCACATGCTGAGCACTTCCGAGATCCTCCTCAAAACCATAGCCCAGAAAATCTGTGAATACAGGCAATTTCAGATGCACAAGCCCTTCCAAATGGCTTGGTAGCCAAATGTTGTTACAGTTCCCACTGTTGACTTATCTTTGATACATATGTTTTGGTCTAAACCTCAGGGCAGAAAAAAAACCCTCTCAGGGTCTGGAGAATAAACCACAGCTCTGGGTCCCCTAGCTGCCTAAATTAAAGAATTATGGCTCCATCTCTGCCAGCAAGGCACTTTCCATCCAATGGAAATTAGAGTGCACACAAAATATAAGAGGGATGGAGGAAGGGCATTACTTACCTAGGCCTCATCCCAAACAGGCAGTCAAAATGTATCTGGATGCACATCCAGTTATGAAGTGCTCTTAAATTCCACCGGTGATGCTTGCCTTATTAATAGACTGATACCTCTCTGTTACGCTCCCCTATGAGCTTTTTCCTCAGTGAAGCTAAGTCGGACAGGAAAGAGAACATTAGCTGTATGCTTCTCTGCTATGTCTCACATCTGATATACAATAAACTAAGCAGGGAGCAACCCAGTAAGTGATTAAAAACCTTCAAGAACTGATGACTCATAAGTTGACAGAGCATATGTTGTATTAGTATTACATTATGGTGCTAAAAGTATCAAAGGTTTGAGTTTTCAGGTAAGACAGAAAATGCACATTCTGCTTTACTGTGACCATCTTTATTCTTTCAAAGTTAGGAGTTTTACCATCAGTGAACAAGTTCCTCATGTTATCCTTATTTTAACTGTTTGGTAGAACAGTTAAACAGTTAAACAGAACATTCTAATCTGAAAGAAAAAAGAAAAGCAAGTACACTAAACTGAACTAAAGAGTGAGGACCTTAATCTACAGACAGCTATCATTCCAAATAGGTCAGAACACAGTATCAGACCAAATTTTTAGTTCAGTGATATATGTTTAAGACAGCAAATGTTGCGCCTGATGCTTACCATGCAAATACATAAGGAGATGCTTTAGCTTCATAAGGTATGTAGGAAAAGGACATGGTGTTAAGGCAGTCAGAACTATTTACGTGTACATATTTCTCCATTTCCCAGACCTAGTGCAAATCTCAGCACTACTGTTCATTACACAACACGGACATCCCCTTCCAGTAAGTTATCCACAGTGCAAGGCAGATGGCACCAGAAATGGCTACAAGTTCACAGAACAATCTTAGAGAAGATATCCTTGGACCTTTTTCAGTGTGAAATATGGTGAGTATAGTATTAAGAAATTAGTTCCATGCCCTTTACATAACCCAAGCTCCCTCTGAATCACAAAAGAATTTTGTTAAAAATACTTCAATGAACAAGGCTCTTTTGTTGTTATCACTGTAAATCTTTCCTTTGAGTTGCTAAGTGACTTTCCATTACTGTAAGACAAGCAACCACAAATTTAGTTCTGACTGGAAGAGCAATAAAAATACAAAATGGTGAAGTAATTTTTATGAACTGACTTTTGAAAAACAAAAACACTGTCAAGGAACACTATATAATTACTTCCAATCCCAAAGAATCTGTAGCTTTGATTTCACTAATATACCAGAGAGGTGAAAAAATTAATAAAACTCTAGTGAACAGAGGACAATTTTGCTGTAGGCACAAAGTACTCGGAACATTTATTCTCAGAACATCATGATTACTATAATCGGTTTTTACACCTAGGTCTACTGTTTCTAACAGGAAGTTTCAAACAACTTGAACTGTAAGTTACATCTAATGAACAAGCACCTATTGCAAATTGCTACCAATACTTTTACAACCAAAAGGGAATCTATATTATCTTACTAACAGCTTATTAAAATGATCAAGAGCTTACTGTAGAGTGCAAGTACACATAAAACCAGAGGAAGAGAGAGAGCAAAGGCTCTGTGACAATCTTTACTAAAAGCAATTAATTTCTGTAAATGAAAACCTGATAATTTCATAATTTCAGCACACAAGCATGCTTAAGTCAAACATAAGAGGCACTCTAAAAAAAGTTTTCAGTCAGCTCACTGCAATTCACTGATAGAATAAAAATATGTATCAGGGATGTAGTATTAATTTTATGCCTTATTTACAGAAGCAACTTGGAAATCATTTAGCTTTCTCTAGTTAGTACTTTTGTTGTATTTACTGAGAGACAAACTCCATTAGCCTTCAACAGTGAATTAAAAAAGCCAATTTCATTGCAGTCCCTTCATCTTTTAGATCAGGGACATCAAAGCTATTTGATCTCTTCTAACTAGCTAAATACACTTGACTCACATGCGTTGCGTTCATGCTTTTTCTAATTAGATCATTTTCCCTCACTTTTTAGCAGTGGGAGAATGCCACTTTGCCTAGTTTCTTCTTAAGAACCACTCTATCCAGAAATGATGGCTGCTTTTTCTCCAGCTGAATAAAATATTCCTCTTGTCTTTGAGTGTTCTACTGTACTACTGTTCACTATCGTAAAACATCTGATAAAATCAATAGAAGCTGTTATTGAAAGACATTAGGAATAATTACTACTACTTTTTAAAAATATATATAATTCAGGCATTTCTGACAGCAATTCCACAAAACATAATACAGCTAATTTCTGTCATTTCTTAAGTCCAACTACATGTTCTTAGCAAACAAGATCAGCTCTTCCTCCTCAGCACTAGGTAAGATGATAAAAGCACTAAGACTGAGATGTTTATAACTGCCATAAGGGAATATTGGCTATGAGTGATAAGGTAAAGACCCATGATAAAAAAATGACAGTAGAACTAAGGCAATCAGATTTCAGAGTTTCTGAAAGGCAGTATGTTTCTCATCTCAGGCAAGAGCCATTCACAAACATCCTTTTTCCACTTACAAAAGGTCTGGATTTTATTGCTCGAAAAAGCATTTTTCCCTCCTTTGAGCTGAACTTCACATATGCATGTATTGCTCCCAGTGCCATCAATAACAGTAGCATATGCACAAAGGTTACAAAAGACACTGCATGGACTGTAACCCATAACTTTGAAAAGATAAAAAGGCAAGGAGATAACATTAGCTTTTGGGATGTCATTAATATTTTCCAATGGTTTAAAAAGTAAATAAGAAAAATAATGAAAAAAAACATGTCCTCTACTCCTACCTCCACTTCTTACCTATTTCAGGATAGTTGTTGGGTTTGATTTCTTTCTTTTTATGGACTTACTTCCCTATCCTTTAAACTATGCTATTTACAGAGAGCCATTTTACAAAACAGTA
Organism: Nothoprocta pentlandii; assembly: GCA_013398315.1. NCBI lineage: Eukaryota > Metazoa > Chordata > Aves > Tinamiformes > Tinamidae > Nothoprocta > Nothoprocta pentlandii. The sequence continues at coordinate 688,998 of VZSG01000337.1, forward strand.
TTACCAAGAGCCTTATCTGTGGTTCAGAGAAACAAAGTAAGAAAAGTCTAAAAAATGTATTTTCCAAATATTGGAGTTTGGTCGAAAGCAACAGTTCAAGAAGACTATTATGTAGCTTTAGTATGAGCATAATTTTTATTATGAAAGAATTCTACTTTATATTCTTTTCTTGCAGAAATTCTATATAGCAAAAATATTTCCTAGAGGCACCTTTAACAGTACCTCATATCTATTGTGTTTTTAGGTACATTCTCTCCTTATATTTTTGCACAGAACAGAGACAGCTCAAAGTCCCCCTCCAAAATATATTGAGCTACCAACCTCCTTCTAAAGAAGTAGAGAGAATGCAGGTGGAATATTGAGCACCCCAGTGCCTGGTATGTCACCACCACAGGTGCCCTAACCCATCTGCATCAGTGATTCCCCCAAATTCTTTTGCTACACAAAAAACACAACTGTTCATTACAAGGTCGCAAAGCAGAACAGCTTTCTGAGCATGGTACAAACATCTAAACACCTCTGTGGACGCTGTAGTTCCCCATGCTCTGCATTTGCTTTTTCATAGAATCAATAATTGAAATCTCTTTAAAAGAGAACAAACTTCGGTTTTATGAATCTTGAAATATTTTCATCAAGTAGAGCAGTTACATAATCAAGCTACACCATTGAAAATTTTCCAAATGCATATGCTATCCATAAATTCAAACAATATTTCCCTTATAGTTCACTTCCCATGTCACTGAGTATCTCTCTTGTTTTCCTCATAAACCCTAAATTCTCTAGGGCTTAATTTTAAAATGGGAAAAATGCATACAAATTGGGGACTTCTAGAAAACACTGTGAATACTTTAAGTACTATTAAAGTTACTAATAAAGAGACAGCGTGTGCACATGCAAAAGAAAAGGTATTTGTGATTAAAACCTAGACATACAACAAGACCTCATCTTTGGTAGATGTATTCTATCTGCTACTAACAGACACAAGGCTTTCTCTATAGTTTCACTTTAGCAATGCTTGTCAGTTTGTCACACTAATACATTGTAAGTTGAACTTCAAGATATGGTAAGGGGAGTTTCTTCTAAAAAAAAAAATCTTACAGAGATAATTTGTTCATCAACCACGGTAAGAGTTGATAAGACGGCTGTGAAATTCCTGGAAACTCTGGGTTACTGTGCAGCAGGATGAAAGTTAAAAGTGAAAATATTCACTGGATATTGCATACATGAAACTGTTGTGCCTATAAGCTAGTTGCTTGCCAAAGGACTATGAGTATTTCATATGTATTTCTGATTCTGGAAATGAAACACAAGTACATACAGCTTTTCTCTCTTGCTTTTATTTAGTCAACTTCTACTGAGGAATACTTAGCAATTTTGATCCTTTTGGAAACAATCTCACCACATCTGTGCCCAACTGCACCTATTACTACACTGAAAGCCTGAAACCCACCTGAAACTAGTACAACACTAGTTTCTAAAACTGTAAGAGATAGAGTGGGGCTCTATCTCATTATGAGTTACTCTAAACCATTAAATTCCATCATAGAAGTTTGTACTTACGTGAAAAAAAGTAGCCACACGATCAGTTTAAGTTGCAATTTTGAGAGCTCTGTAAGTATTCTTGAGCTTTGCTGTTGGCATTCTTGTCCAGCATTAGAGGAAAAATGCATCTCTATCCATATTCCCAATTTAGCTCTAAGTCAGACATTCAGAACAAGTTCAAATTGGCTCAGTACAATCTACCTCCAAGCACATTGTTCTCTCTCAGCATCTTAGCCTTCTTTAAATCTACCCAGATTAGATACTACAGGACAAAACAAAAAAAACATACAAATAAGTAACGTCACACATCTAGTGTGACAATGTCACACACTGGTAAGGCAAAAAGTTTCTTCAAAAAAGATATCTACCTTTGTTTTTATATGTATATATTTATACACATAGGGAAAGCAACAGAGATGAGCAGACACAGTTGACTGCAACATATAGGGGATGCTTACAACACTGTCACTAACAATCTAATATAATTTATTGCATATTCAAGTCATCTTTAAACTACATAAATCATTAGAGTTGGAGTTTCTTTGAGGCAACACTAAGCTTAAGGCAGGCTGCAAAACTTGATTAAGAAGCAAACTCCTGGACATCTGGGCCACAACAAATTCCAGACTGCTCCTCAACTGCAGCCAATGTTTAATTTGGCTGGTTACAGTTGACAGATTTCCAACTTAAAATACTTCAAATCCTAATTCAGCAAAAACCTCATTGAAATCTCACTGTCAAAAGCAATAAGCCTAAGCTAAGTGCCAGTTTTACTTTTCAATTCATAGACAGTATCATACCACACTTTTGACAGGTCTCCCCATAGACTAGGTTGTTTTTTCTGTATTTACCTTCTTTCAACAGTCAGAAGCACTTTAGGATTTATCCTTTGTCCATACTGTTTCTCTCTATATGCTGCTTGCTCCAAAATCAATTCTTTTGCCATTTTTGGAGCCTTTTGTAAGCTGATTCTTTTTTCTTTTCTCCTCAGCAACCAACTCCACTGAAATTTACTGAAGCACATCCTGCATCAAACTACACCATGAAAGAGAAAAGTCTATGGCAGTGATCTAAGTAGCAATAAAAGAAAACACTTTCCTAAGCCAGATAAATTGACTATGGAAATAATAAATATAAAAGTATACAAAAGGCCTCTTGAGTTTATATATTGATTTTTCCACATCTGTTAGAAAGGAGACTTAAGAGATGACAGTGTGTAAGATCAACAGGCACAGATGAAATTAACGTGGAAAAGGATATAAAAAAAATCTGTCAACTGATTTCTACACTTTCAGGAAGCAACTTACTGCATTCTTATTCATCACAAACCAGCAGTTTTTTGAGATTTTGCTCATGCTTCTTCTTCCCTGGATGCACTGTCACAGTCTAGGAAATGGCTGGCCATTCTGAAACTGAAATAGATTCAAAAATTATACAGAGTCCAGCTCATACAGAAAGCAAAGAGCTTTCTTATCTGCTAAATATTCTGCTACCAGAGAAAGCAACTTGGTTCTGTGACTAACGCATTAGTCTAAAAAATCAGGCTTTGGTCCATTTCTGGTCTGCACTGTGATCTAGAGTAGGTTATTTTACTAACCTGCATGTCTTGGTTTTTCTTCTTTAGCGAGAAAACAAAAATCAAGCTTTACTTGCAACATGCTTGGATTTAAGGGTGAAAAACTGTTCATGTTATATATAATACATACATTCTTGTCACACACAACAGTCAGCTGTACAAACAGTTTATATGCACGGAATCAACAAAGGGTTCAATGAAGGAATACTAGGTAGATCTTCTCCACATAAACTCAGAACATTAGGTGACTAATAAATCATTTGTCCATACACCAAATATCACAGATTATAAATGTTATATACATGCACATATATGCACATAATTAAAAAAATCTGTGCAGTTTGCCTTAAACTTTTTTAAAATCAAAAGGCACCTAAAGCTTTTCTAATGTCACTCTAAATCAGATATTAATATTTTATTTGAATCTAACTGATAATGATATTACTCAAGTCACTTAAAAACATAATTTAATAGTGAAAAGATATTTGTTTATTCTTACTGGTAAGAAGTAGGTCAAGAAACAGTAAAACCTGTCTGGAATCAATGAAAACATAGCAACTTGATAAGGGAATAGTAACAATTCCTTCAAAGCTTAGTGGCCACTGAAATGGAATACATTTGTATGAATTTCCTTACATACATCTCAAAACTCCAGAATAGCTGAATTATTTATTTCACAAGAACTCATACATATAAGCATGATTTTAGAAATTTAAGATGCAATAGATTCTGATAGAAGTCTGCATATTTTTGTAATACTTACTTTCACCCGATTGCATACAAGAAAATCATTCTAGTTACAACACAGTTTATTAGAGTGCGATTTTAACAATTTTTTTTTTTAATCTACAACCTATTTCATAACATTAAAACCTCTCAAACTTTAATCTGAAATACTGATTTTTAAAAGGTATATCTATGGAAGTTCAAAATAAGCCAAGGCTATTTTCATGAAATACTAAATGCTTAAAAAATTTTAAATAGTGTTTCTAAAATATTATGGAGCAGGTAAATTGTCAAATTTAACACAAGTTCCTCCTAATTAAAAAATAAAAGTGGTTCTGAAAGTAAATCAACAATGTCCTAGTGCACATATCAAGAAAAAAAAGAGATCAAAAGTAGTAACTGATATCTTTCCTTCCGGTGTTAATTACTAATTAAAAAACTTTGCTTCAGAATTGTACCTATTCTGAAAGTGTTTGGGTTTTTTTTGTTTGTTTTGGTTTTTTTTTTTTGGGGGGGGGGATGTTATACAGACAAACCCTGCAAAAGAAATCATAATAATTAACTGGTTTTGAAATTGCTTGATCACTTAAAAAAATAAGAACTTAATTACTTCTTTCTGAATAAACACATTCCTGGAAAACTTCAGCTTTCATTTGGTCTCAGTTGCATGACACACACACGCAGCAGTCACATATATTATGTTACTCTACTGGCCAAGTGATTTTTCTCCACCACAGTTCACATACATCTGATGATTTTAAGTAGAAATATAAATATGTGAATCAATTCTTTGGTACTGTACTGAAGTTGACAGCTTATGTGATTTGGATTGACTGCATGTTCCAAGGAAAAGTTAACTTCCTGATTTGTAGGGGTAGGGGAAAAACTTGTCATTGTTTCAAAACCGAGTACATTAAATTAGTGTCCCTTTATGGATTTCAAGTGTCTTCCACTTGTAATTTACTTGATGTCTTCAGTATTGATTCCATTTTCACTTGCATTATTACAGCTGAATATTTCCTGCATACAAGGTAATCATCAAGATAGCAGCAAACCCCGTTAGCAAACCAGCATTCTGTATAAGGAAGAATGTGAGATCCATCTTTCTTCCTGTCACTTTCTCTCTCAGCATATCATTCATCTCTGGGAACTAGAGGGAAAAAAAAAGCAGTATTTTTAGGTAAGTATTGCCATCTTGTGGTAACATGTATAATTTAAAGACATAAGGAACTAAAACATATTGCTGTTCTGGCCTGAAGTGTAGATATAACAGAGGATAATGGCAGTCAAAGGACTATGTCACCTAGTTCCCCTGAAAAGCCACTTTATGAACAACAGAAAACTGAAATATATGGTGCTCAATTCTCCTGTTGTGATAATGTCTGGTTGGCGCTCATGCAAATTTCCCCATCTTATTTCAGGAATCTTTTAGGGTCTAACTCCTAGCAGGTGCCCTTTTACTGCTCAAAACTGTGTTTCCTTCACTGGCAGAGAAATTCTGCTTTGCCAACCAAAAAATTGAAGTGAAGCTGATATAAAGAAAAATCTTTTAAAAATGGAACATCTGTTAGGCTAACTGGTTAGCATTAAAGTAAGGAAAAAAATAACAAAGCTACCGTGAAACTAATGGTAACAATATATACCAGCTTCTTTCAGCAAGATGCACTTAAAGGGCAACACAGTAGCAATGAATCATCTACTTGTAACTGCCAAAGCAAAGATCTTTCTTCAGAGAGACAATGGCAATGGTGACAGATGAACACTGGTGATAAGGTACCCATTAACATAGGGTGATCCAGGGTATGTTTGCTGCAGATAAAGGTATAAAACTGCACTTGACATTGACAAATATACTCCAATAGCCTTTAAATTATCTTGCTGGTGTGCTAAGAGTAATATCACCAGAACACAACAGAGACGGTAAATTTCAGTGTCAGTTCAGAAACCTTTAGGCAGCATGACTCAGAAGCTCTATCTTTCATAACGCAAAAACAGCCATTTAAGACAATGCAATTCTCAGACTAAGTTTAATGTGAAAGTGGACAAACTTTCTCAGAAGACATCCCAGAATGCCTCTTGCAGTAACCCTCTTGCACAAGAGGAAATGACAACAACAAACCAGATTAACTTCATGCCACACAACAAGGCTCATTCATGCTCCACACCTCAGCATACAAGCTCACATGCTCACAATCTTGCCATGCAGCATTCTTACTGGCAGAGGCTGGACTGTACCTGTTGCTCAAAGCAGAGAAGAGAAGGAAAGCAGAAATGGCATTCTTGTTTATCCTACCTGCTTCTGGACAGGCAGTACAGAAGTATGTTAAAATCATGAGAGAAAATAGAAAAACAGATCTTTATACAGAGTAATGCAAAAGCTACTTCAGATTTTCAGAGGGAGAAATTTCAGAGAAGTGCTAAAATCCAAATCCTAAAAAAAAAGGAGGCAAAGAAATACGGAAAGAGAGCAGAGAACAGAAAATACAAAGTAAAAAGTGTTACATATTTTAAAGCATTTAATAATAACAATTTAAGCTGAACCATTCTAAATTTATGCCCCAAGTTTTACATATTGTTTCTAAGAGCACTACTATTCATAATACAAGAGTAAATAACTGAAAAGCACTAGCAATAAGGTATTGCAACAGTTTCCTTGTAAAGGAAGCCATTTGTGAGTTTTCATTTAACACTAAAAAGAGTACTCAAGAATTCTGGATTGCTTCTGTATTATCACCCAAAATATAACACAAAGTAGTATAATAGTTATTTTGCGACAGTACACAGTTCTTAAGTGTACAGAGTCAAACTGAGCTTGACTCCCTTCAAAACACACTAATATGACTCACATAAGTCATGCAATCAAAGGCTTTCATTAAGGTTATAATTGACAATTTAGCATCTAATAATAAGACAACAACACTGGCAGGAAATGAACAAATTATTAATTCCTCTGGAGAAACTGCTACTGCAGTACTAATAGATATTATGGAATAAGAACTAATAGATATCTAAAAATGAAATTGTTTCTCACCATATCTGCCAGAGAGATATACAGGAACATTCCACCAGCTACAGCAAAGATGATGTTAGGAGCAAAGTTGTTGCCTACTAATATACCAAAAGCCATCCCAATGTAACAGGAGCATGCAGACAGAAAGTTGAAAAACAGAGCCTGCCGAGTACTCATCCCTGCATTAAGCAAGATGACAAAGTCTCCTAAAAAATGAAAACAGCAAATGATACTTTTTTTTTTTTTTACTTCACAGAATGTCTGAAGAAACATATGTAATTGTACACAAGTTATAACCCACAACCATTTCTCTTCATTCAAATACATGAAGAGGGTTTTCCCTCAACACTCAGTTAATTGAAATACTCTAACATAAGCATATGATATACAACAACGCTAAGATGCTACTCATAATAGGTAAAGTAAAAAAAAAACAGGGTAACACATGCTCTTTCACTCACCTCAAACTTCTTGTGCTAGCTCTGTATTTTTGTGTTAAGTTTGATTAATATTTTTCCATTAATTGGTATAAACATTCTTACTATCTATGTCAACTTTGACAACCACAAACTCCTGTAACAGCTCTTTTCAGTTAACATACTGAATGGAGTTCCTTACCCAGTTCATGAGGAAACTCCTCACATAAGATAGCGATGGAGGTACTAAGTCCTTGAAAAAGGGACAAAGTAAAAGAAGCACCAATAGCTAAACCATCTATGAAGTTATGCACAGCATCACTTAGAGTTATCATCCAAGCAATTGTTCCAATCTTTGACAGGGGTCGCCCCTTCAGACATTTACACAAGCTGCCTGGAGTTTCTTCTTCCTGAAGAAACAACACAACACACAATTAGCCAAAACATTAAACTACAAGAAAGAAGCCAAGGAATACTCCCCTTGCTTTACATGAACGCAGCATATAAAATAAAGCTGCTAACAGAAAACAAAATCTTTGATTCAATAAGCGAAAGGAACAGACAACAAAAATGCACTTGTTATGTCAAGCTAACACACAGTCCCCAATTCCACTTCATCTGACACAGAAAACAACTGAGATCACAGGCGGTCTGAATGTCTCTGTGGCCCCATCTCTTGGATTATAGAGCATGCCAAGGATCCATATGGCTCCCTATCACCTCCTCAGCCACCTCCATTAAAACTGTACACCGGGAATGATCTAGATCAGGTGGCCAACACCACCTATATTTCCTATCTAAAGCAGATCTCAACCAATTAACTACTGCTGTTACCTCATGCTCTCCAATATAAACTTAAATATTGCAGTTACCACTGAAGGACAGTCACCTACATAGAATTCTAGACACACACCTAGGTACACCATATATTTCATTTCTAATTCTGGCTCATGTTAGTCAAGGTCAATTATTCAAATCCCATTCTACGAAGTGTACATTTAATATAAATTGCAGTGGGTAATTCTCACTGTGTTAGTTGAAGACTCAAGAGTGTAAACGCAACAGTATTATAAAACTTTAATGTACATGCACACCAGACCTCTCAGTAATTTCTCCCAGCAGTGGAAATAATTTATACATCTGGTGCTGTCAAGTAATGAAAAACTTCAAGTAGATAAAAGGAACTATCATTTTAGTTAGGAGTGCAAACTAATCTCCTTTAAAAAATCCTGAGGATCCATTTTTATCATTTCTTTAATTTCTGTATACAGCAGCTACATTCTAAGTACTACACCATTTGACTTTGCATATAAGGAATTAACTAGTACTTAAAACTGGGAAGCGTAAGTTTATATATCTGTGCAACTGCACATCTACATGTTTAAGCACCTCTCTCATAGTGAAGCCCTTCTTGGCAATGAATACATAAATTCCTTTAATTATGACAGGATCATAGATATTATTCCAATAATTTTTCCTTAATTATTAAAGAACATTTCACATTGATTTAGTTTTGTCATACCAAATGTAAATGCTACCAGACAATTAAGCTTTATGAGCTTAACAAATGGAAATATATAATAAATGATTATAAAATCTTTAACGCCACAGCAATCAGGTCTGCCATTTTGCAGACCAGGCTTTTATCTGACATACTACATTTGTGTAAGCTGGAGCTGCCACGGAACAGAAGAACAGTTCAGGTCAGGGATTTCTGAGTCAGATATCTAACATAATATCTGGAACTAGTAGTTAATAAAATCTTCATAGATCAGTTCTATCACCACCATAAAGCACAGTTATAGCTTCTGTTGAGAATTAAAAATGCTGAAATTATACTTTTATAAAGCAAAACGGCATCCAAAAGTTATGGGATACCTGCTGATTCAGATACATTGGTTTTAGTTGTAATATATGTCTTCCTGTTTCAGTTCTTGGATGGTTCACGCTCACAACCTAATATACAGGCAGTAACAGTTTCGGGGTTCCAGTGCAAAGTGACAGGTAATTTGTACCTTATGTACAAATGTATGTATTTGTACCTTATGTACAGTGTATGTAATTTGTATATACACTGTTTGAGATGACTTCTCAATCTGTCCTCCCTTAATTCACAGAGGCAACTTCATTTTATCTCAAGAAAGAAATATTATAAATCAGGGCATGGAAACATATTTATTAGGATGAAAGAAACATGTTATGATAAACCTCAAAAACAATTAGCCAACCTCTTCCATCTATTTCACCAGCAATTTGAGCTGAAGCTCTGTTACCTGATGACATTCCTCCAAGCTGCCTAAAAACTGATTTAAGTAACATTTCCTAGATAGCTCTGGATGTGCTAAAAGCACATCCTCCCTCACAGGTATGTTTTAAACTTCTTTAAGCAAAGTAAGCTAGAAGCAACATAGATTTTCGTTTTGGATAATTCATATTATTCTCTACCAAAGACAAACTCCGTTCTTTTTAGTAAGAACCGAAAATAACTATAACTACTTTTCAATAAGGCACTAGCATTAAATTCAGAGCACTGTATTTCCAGAATGCCTACTAGCAAAAATTCTACTACACATAAAAAACAGACAGGTGGAGGTTTTGTGCTGTAAAACCTTTGTTGCCAAAGATAAAAAAAAAAAAAAAAAAGCAAAAATTCTACTACACATAAAAAACAGACAGGTGGAGGTTTTGTGCTGTAAAACCTTTGTTGCCAAAGATAAAAAAAAAAAAAAAAACCAACAAATACCAAGTAACTCTGTGAAAGAAAGTGTTTTATGGGAAGACTTTACTAAGCTGAAAATTCCTTAAGTAATAACGAAAACAGTGAACAAGATAAATGCGAAGAAATATCACTAGCACATATGTGTTCATACGTGTACCTATCACTGCAGTTTTTGTTTGTGAATCCTGTGCATATCTATGATACCTGTAGAGGTATAAATTAACTTATTCACAGAAGTAAAAGGGGTCATTTCTTGTATTTGTTACAAAAGGGAGAATTCCAATAAAATTCCAGAGCATTCGATATGCATGAAAAATTTGACCTCATAGTTTTTGTTGAAATAATTTATGAATAATAACCGGGATTATGCTCTTCGCACATGACAAGAAGTTTCAAGATTGAGTAAGAAAATAAAACATGCTATTGAAAATTAGCTGTTGAATAGATCATGAATGGGGTAAACTCTAGAAATCCTGAGATACAGAATTTGGGACTGCTTTGTCTGGGGAATTTCTGAAGTAATGACCATTGCAATTAATTTAGGAAAACAGTATTTACTTCTAGAAATTACCTCTTTAATTCAATCTTTCAAAATACAGAGACAATTGTAGCTTTGAAATTAGGAATAAGATTGAAAAGTCTCTGTATGTTACTTGCTCCCTGCAATTAACTAGTTACCTTTGAAGTATAGTAATTCTTGCCAGTAATCTATTTTAGATCATGTTTCAACTTCTTGTAAATCATATAAACTCCAAAGACATTGCTCTTCCAGGTTTACGTGATGAGCTTCACTAGACTACATATTCCACAAAAGCAGATGAATGCCTCTAATACATATTCTTCATGTCAAGATGAGGAAGAATCAGAACAAATTTGCCTTAGAAATATTTAAGATTTCAAAGCAAAAATGAACATTCCTCTCTGGCAAACTGTTCCCACTTTGTCATGGTACTTCAGCTTTTACTTTCCTGAATTTTTTTTTCCCTTAAAACAATGGCCAAGCCTTATGAAGTAAAGATGCAGAGACTACCCTATTTTATCCTGTGGTATCTCATCAGGTTACTACTGCTACATCCAGTACATCTGCAAGTCTTTCAGTCACGGACCAGGACCCAATTCTGTCACAAGTTTTGTAGAGAAGAGTTTAGATTCTGCAAATCAGTAATTGCCAGGAAAAATAAAATCCCCAAAGCTCAAATGAGTTAGAAGCTAAAACTTTACAAAAAAACAGCGGTAGTAGAAATTGGCTGTAATCTCTCCCTGGGCATACTTATGCAATTAGTGGGAATATAGAAAAAGGAACTGATTATTTTCATACCTGTGCTGAGACCACACTAATGCTGTCGAAACCAGGATTTCCATTGCTTTCTACGACAGCTGAATTTGCATAACACATCACCCCATTGATGGATGCTGGTGGTTTGGCCGGACTAGTCTTATCCTGAGGATGATTCTGTTCACCATTTTCAAAGTCATGGTGACCACTCTAAGTGGAAAACACAAACTGGCAGTGAATTAAACAAAGGCAAGCTAATATGCATAAGAAAATCAAAGGGTAGAAAAAAATAGGTGACATAGTAGACATACCGTTCTTTCCACACTTGGCAAATGCTTAAATAAACACTCCACACAGCCTGAATTCTAAACTTGTCTAACCCCTTAATTTACCTCTAAATTTTCATAACTTATATTCTCATTAACTCAAAGAAAGAGAAGAGCGTGGATTTTTTTTCTTCTTATAACTGAGTGTCTGACCATGAGTGATCCAAACATTTTCTAGTTACTCATAATGTAAAGCAAGTTGGAATGCCAGAGTGTGGAGGGAAACAGACCTAAATTCAAGCACTGCCAGCACAGCCTAATTACACTTTACAGACTAAAAAGGTATACGTCACACTTATTTCTCCTGTTTAAGGAAGGGAGCAAAACTTCATTCTCTCCAACTTTTTCATTTCTGCTTCTTCCTGACATGTTTAGCTAGAAAGGTAAAGATTTAGCCCTCGAGACAGCTAAATCATGTCAGCAACAGGAGACTGCACTCAACATCTGGATCCTATTCCTGGTTCTGTTAGCAAATGTCTTAGAAAAAAAATGAAAAAATTGCTTCCCTTCACATATGTTACCTAAACATATTTTGGAACACTTCTGAAAAGCTAAAATCATCAAATACAACAGAAAACTCTATTTTATTAAGCTATCTATTTCCAAAAATATAATAGCTACTTTAAGGTGAGGCTCATACAGTTAGGAACACCTTTTGTTACCTGATTATAGATCTTCAATATCACTTTAAGAATCCTTTCCACAAAGAAAAGAATATAGAATCCACCAAACACCGCAACTGCTTTTTCAATGTAGTTATCTACTTTGGGATCAAACCCAAATGCCTACCAGTGAAGATAAAAACAATGCATGTTAGTCAATAACCTTAGTACCCTAAAGCAGAAACAAACAATCCTCCACTACTTTAAAATACAGATTGTATCCTTACCACTTGTGAGTTTCAATGGTCTGAAATTATCAAAGGTTCTGATCCTCTTAAGATTTTAAGATTTGGAATCCATGACAAATATTTTAAATATAGTATAAATTTACATGCAGAACCTATCAATTAATTTCAAAAGAAGGAGGTCTAACCTATTGCCCACTCAAGTCCACTAGAATCTTACCCAATGATATCTCTCCTTGACTAGAAACAAAATAACTCTCACTCTTTTTCTCGTTAGAACTACAGTTATTGACAGCTCTGCTCATCCGATCAGATGGAAAGGAAGGGCCAACTGCACTGAAGGCTATTGGCAACTCTTCGCTTACTGCGACCGAACTGAAAACCCCACTGCAGAATACATCTAATGCTTCAGAAATTAGTATGAAAAGCAAATAACAATTCTCCATGCTTACCTCTGGAATAAGCTGAAAAATGGCATTAGAAAATAAAGTGCCAATGGCTAAGCCCACAAAGTAAGTTAAAATCTTAGGGAAATACGACTTCTTTAGCAGGGGAGTTAAGATCAATCCCAGAAGTGATGCCAGGTTAATCAGAGTCACAGCCAGAAACCCAAATCCCCAAACTGTGAATGAACAAGCAGAAAAAAACATTTCAGTATAATTTCTACTTCAGGATGCTTTTTCTAACAGTTCATGGAACTATGAAAAAAGAATCTTTTCCTACCTAAAAATTAAACTTTAGGATAAAAACCTTAGAATACACAGATATTTAACATAAGTATCCACTAACAAAAGGAAATAAAAAGCTAGAAATATTATCTAGACTTCCACATTAAAAAGAATAAACAAAGACAAAGAATTTATGAAGTTGTTATCCAATAATTACACAATTATAGGAACTGGTACTTCAAGAAAAATACCGTAAGCTGCAAAACAAGTTAGAAAACTATGAGATACTGATGGTATCAAAGTTACAGCATTACATACTGCATTACACTGTCATGTATGCATCACTCTCCTAAAAATGGTTTTATTTACTCAGATGTCATCCAGATTAAATTCTTCCCGAGCGGTTAGTCTAATTTCATGTATCAGAGCATTCTGCTTAGGACAAACAAGCCTCTTCCACAATTACTGGTGGCACAGACAGCTTTAGTCAGGTACTATTATTCCTTCTAGCCCTAGAAAAGTTGCCCTAACACGAACTCCAAGATGCTCTGCTCTTGGCCTTCCTGACAGAACTGCTGCTCTGGCCTTCCTGAGGCAGACTCCTCCTGAGTCTAACCCTGAGATCAGGAGGAATTTCAAGTGTCAAAACATTTTTGTCTTGGATAGAAGGACTATCACTAGGCCTTAGAAGCTCTCCAATCCATAGTTTTCAGAGAAGCAAGAAAGGGAAGGGCATGAGCATGTCCCTAATGTCAGCTAGTTTATATATTAATTCTATAAAGACCAAGGAAAATAGACATTTTCTATGCTGTCTTTTAACTTCTATTCTTTTTATGCAACATTTTATCTTTTATTATTCAGGTAGCTCTAAAACCTATTAAACTCATTTGCTCTGTACATCTTCATCATTCATATTTTCAGTGTCAAGATATTAAGTGTGTAGGAGTCCCTGGGCAAAAAATTCACATAAGCACTGCTGGAAATATGGAAAGATGATTTTGCATCACAGCATCAATAATTCATATAAGGTGGTATCAATGATGCCAAAGTACAGATTTGTTTTGTGAATGGGTGAGGAAGGATAAGTAGAGGCATGTCTCTGCATTAGAGGATCTTTCTGTGGATCTCTCCTCAAACTAGGCCCCACTACATATTACAGACTCTTATTTTAAACTCTACGGTTTAAAACATTCCAACTGCGGCCTCACAGATTTCTTGCTGTGCATCAAGGGAGGGGCAAAGAGAAAGCTGCCTTGCTTATCTGGCTACCAGACATGGCTTCTGAGCTGGAAAGATAAAAGAAAAACAGGAGGAATGGTCTAAACAGCATAAGGGATTAAGTATATATTAGAATTTCCATGAACAACCTACTTAGTCAAAAAAAAAAAAAGACCGATCTGACACTTCCATACAGATGTTGGGGTCTTCTGGCCTTCTTGACCGTGTGACCTCACATGTTGTAAGCAGTCAAATTGGTCATAGTAAATAAAGTCAAGCAAGTAGGCTATTGCACATCTGCAGTAAGTGATTTCATTAACCATATGTTTCTTCCCTATCCTTTATTTTACTGAACTATATATTTCTGCACAAAGTAAATATAGAAATAATCCCGAGGAAAAAAAAAAAAAGCAGAAGATTAAAGAGGCTGCTTAGCTCTACAAAATGTTCCATACAGATAGTGGAGCATGGAAGATCACAGAAAGGCAAGAGTAAGAGTTTGGAAGAAATGTATTTTCCTCAGTAAAATAGTCCACTGTCTCCCTTATTTCCCTGAATACCATCTGCAAGTAGTTCCACCCTAATGTAGTCTCTGGTAACTTGATTTTGAGACACTCAGTTACGAGCACATCCTGCTAAGGCTTTTTCCTCTTAAAACCACTAGCACAGACTTCCCTTACATACTGATATTCTTTGTTCTATTAGTCAGCTATTAGTGAGAGTCTTCAAGCCTCGGGGCAAAAACCATTATCCAGCAAAGATCATTACGACCCTGCCTTCTATTAGCAAATTACTCCACAGCATCTGACTGGAGGATTCTTTTGCTGTCTCTCAAGTGCTGTGTCTCAAGTGTTCTGAATAGACCATCATCAAAGGCAAGACATATGATTAGATAGTCCATTCATCTGAAAAGCCCCAATTTTATGCTTCCACTTTACAATTACACTTTTAAAATAATTTCTGTTATCTATAGATATATGTTCACAGTTCCTTCGAGGAAACCCTATTCCAGTACCAATATTAATGAAATAATATTAACTAACCTTGAAAAGATTGTGGTTTAGATGTATCCACAGAGTCTTCCTGATGATCACATGGATGAAAAATGAGCTGTTGCAAAACAGCAGGACATATTGTGGAGAAATTTGAATTCGATACTAGACTGTTGTTTGGTATCCCATGCAGAGAAAAGATCTCCTCACCAGTCAAACACTGGAACAAAAAAGTATTTTCTCTGTTTAATATATTAATGCAAAGAAATGCAACAACAACAAGCAAGCAAATAACTCCAGCTCCAAGATCTTAATATGTGTTAACTCATATTTTAAATAACTCATTAACTTCAAGAAGCATATCCATAGTTTATATGGTGGGTCGGACAGTACCCAACGTTCATAATGCAAAGTGAAAGGAATGCAGAAGTATCTTAAGTAGGGTAAGTTGACAAATCAGTGAAATATGTTTTAAACTGACATTTGAGAATCTTATACCATACATGCTTATACCATACTCAAATCTCACGTTACATTTAGAAAAATAGCTTCACAATAAAGTCACATGTAGCTCCAAAATAATTAAATATAAGAGGGAAGATACATTCAAAAATCAATGACCAAGTATGAGAAAAAAATAACTGGAAATTCAGTAACTTTTTATTCACAAAAGTGACGGCTTTACTTCATACCTTTGCTTCATGTTTACCTCCTCAAACTAGCCTGTTCCAGAATGGTCTGAATGATGCCTACATTCAGTGTTTTTAATTAACTTCATAACAATAACTGCTAAAAAAACCATTACCTTGCAAAGCCATGACATACCCCCAAGAGATACACTCATAATTTGGATCTTCATTTTCAAAGAATAGTACCTACGGTCAAGGATAAAGGTACTTGCCACAAAAGGCCTGGGCTGGTTGTTCTTAATTATTTTCATCCAAAAAGATGAAATATTCCACACTATACCATCTTAAGTCTTTAAGTTCCATCTATATATCAGGAAGAACTACTTTACTGTGAGGGTGACAGAGCCCTGGCACAGGCTGCCTGGAGAGGTTGTGGAGTCTCCTTCTCTGGAGGTCTTCAAAACCCACCTGGATGCAATCCTGCACCATATGCTATAGCTGTCCCTGCTGGAGCAGGGTTCCTTCCAACCTCAACCATTCTATGATTCTGCAGTGCTTCCTGTTTATTCATATACAATGATAACCAAAAAGAGAATAGCCTTTTTGTTTGTTTTTGCTTTGTTTTGAGGGTTCAAGGAAGGACACAATTTTTTGTTTGGCTGACTATAAAACTAATACTTTCCAACAAAAAAAAGATTTGCCTCCATACAAGATGTTAACACATAATACTCCCTATAGCAAACCTCAGTGTTGTTCCAACACAGTAAAGAATAGAGCAATGGAAGCCTTAAAAAGTAAACAAAATAGTCACTCACTGTTCTTTTCAATTCAGCTATTATCAGATTCCACTGGTCTTCTATACTAGTATATTAGGATTAGTATTTTACAAAAATATGATGACATCCTATATTATCTAGTGGGTTTGTAATGGGAAAATGCATTCTAGCAAATTTTGATAATTTTTTCAAAATGCTAGATGACTATGTAATAACTATGAGACCAGACTACATACAGAAAACATTAATCCGTCACAGTATGTATTAAGCAAACTTGAGGGTGTTAACTTTGGATAGAGACAAACAAATAAGCAAAAAAATACCATTGAACAAGAGCACTTTTAGGTGAGGACAAGAAACAGCATTTTATTTAATTACTACTATTATTTTGATCAGGAATAGTCACTTCATCTTCTCACTAACTCCTACATGTCTCCACAAGCTAAAACAACCTTCCATGGGTTCATTTGCACAATTAAAGGATTAATTAAAAGATTTAATCTTTTGGAATATTGCATTGGAGCAACCCATGTCAC
Organism: Nothoprocta pentlandii; assembly: GCA_013398315.1. Taxonomy (NCBI): domain Eukaryota; kingdom Metazoa; phylum Chordata; class Aves; order Tinamiformes; family Tinamidae; genus Nothoprocta; species Nothoprocta pentlandii. The sequence goes on from VZSG01000337.1 coordinate 706,255, forward strand.
ACCCTGCAAAACTCCGTATTTATCTTTGAGCAATAAATATATTATGACAACCACACTGCTGTAAAAATATAAGCTGTCTATTTTGCAGGATGGACAGCTGATCTCAGCAGAAAGGCCATTTACCTTCATGGAACAGGGGATCAAGATGGACCTCCTGGGTCAACAAATCTGCCATCACGCCTGCTAATTGGTTAGCCTTCTCACAGTGCTCAGGTGAGGGGACTGCCTCTAGCAGGCCTCTGCCCTACCAGCTAATGCACATTTGCAAAGATGTGATATAACTGATCATGTCCCTACATTGTGTAAAAGTCATTAAAAATGACCGGAAGCGCGGGAGACTTCAGTCATCTGAATTTACACAGTGCTCAAATTAAAAGACACACAGATGCACACATGAAGTAAACATGAAATGTTACTCATAATCAGATGTTTACTTTTTGTGGTAAGCTACTGCCAAAAATGATCGATTAGTACGAGATTAAGGAGGTAAATGAAATCAAGTGATACTCAACTCCATCTCTTTACAGACACATTTATAAACACATATTAAAAGCACACTTTGCCTCACTACGTTCAATGAAATGATGCAATAATTGTTCAGACAACAGTAAGACAAAGATACTTATGACAAGAAAACAGCACAATTGGTTAAACTATCAAAAATCTACACTTCACATCTAATGCTTCATTCCTCATTCTTATCTTTTCATATTCTTATTTTTGTTCCATCTTGGTTTATACGTAGTGCCGCAGATGTGAAGTGCTAATACCTTATCCTACAAGCCGTTCCTGGCAACACTGCAGTGTCTAGATGTTACCAGATACAATACTTGCCTATCCCACAGAATGGCTGAATAGAACAGAGTAACAAAGCAGTGCATACCTGTCTGAATCATGTTTTTAACTTAAACTGAAATTGGACACAGCAGAATAGACACAAACAAGTTGCAGGTCTTCCAAAACTTATTACTAACAAATTAAAGCATTTAAAGCTGACAAAGCTACTCAGCACGGGTGAGAACTGGGAGACATCCACACAGAAATCTTCAGTAACACTCCTCCTGGTGGAGAAAAATCCCCAAAACAAATGCAGCTGCCTGAGCACATTTATCAATTATAATATTATATTTTAATGCCTGAGCATTTATTTAAGTTGGTGATCTAGCTCACAGCTGATATAGCCCAAGCAGCTGTTCATGCTGGGAGCTGAAAGTTGTCCACAAACACTGATATTTGCAGAGATATTCTAGAAACAAGAATAAAAGAGAGCACAAGAGCCCAATTATCTTCTTACTGGCCCGGCAACTTGTGAGCATGTCTTTAGATTGAGACAATAACTTCAGTGCTCTGTCAAGACCTTCATGCTTCCTTAAAGGAGCAAAAATGGGAGTTAGTGAAAGGCTACAAAAGGCAGAATCAAAGCAGGTACTACTCTAGTTCTATTCTGTCCAAGCCAGCAGCTACAGTTTTGACTCACCTCTGGGTCCAAGTAGTCTCTAAAGATACCTAGCCAGCAATATTAAAGATTTTAATTGCATTTTGTTCAAGTTTTAAATAAACTATATTCGAGAGAAACTATTTTGTCATAACACAAGAGAATAGTGCATATAGCTTTCTTAGAAAAGTCAAAGAAATCCGAGTATGAAATTAGCAGCAATTCATTATTCCAAAGCCTAAAGGTGTCACTTAGGTTTGATTTCTAATGCTTTTTATCTTCAAATAATTATTTGATAAAAACTGCTAAACATAATAGTTCTATCCTCTAGCATACACATGTATAACTATCATACCACAACAAGCACACTGAATAAGGTCACATGTAGTTCTGTGGCTTTACATCTTGTTAAAACATCTAGTGAGTAAACACACCACTATTAAACTGAAATTGCCATTTTTATTCCCGATAGGAAAAAAAATATGTAGGAATTTCATGGTAAAACGTGGAAAAAAAAAGTGCAGTGAAAGGTATCTGAGTCTGCTCAGTTATTATTTACTCCTACAGTAAGCCTTAGTTTATATATTAAGATGGTAATTCAAATAGGACAACAAAAATTCAAATACAAATACATTTTATAATGTAATAAATTACATTATAAAAATAAACAAAAGGAAAAGAGAACAAAAGCAACAGAAAATAGAGATAGTTAAAATTTCCCAAAAATGCACAAAATACTTTGTAAATCATTTTGCATATCTTTGGAAAAAGAAGGGTCTTCATGGACATCATATGATATAAGTTAACATAACTGCTTACCAATTTCACACAAGTGTATGTTCAAAAACTATCATCCACAAAATAAAGTACTTTTTATTCTACTCTTTCAAGTCAACCTGTTATCAATACAAAAGTGAAATCTAGGATTCTTTTGACAGAGCAGGAATCTATTCATCTTTGTTGGGAAAAGGAGTGGAATCATCCCGCTAGCTATGTACACTGCATTACAAACTCAAAATGTATGATAGCTCTTCTCTCTTAACTACAATCAGATACTTACACGGTTTGAGTGGATGATTCAGTGTACCTGAGCAAGTCCTGAATCATTCTCCAGAGATATTTATTTTCTTTCCTAGAGTATTGGTAGAGTTTAGGCCTCCAGTACCTTACAACACTCAAAGTTGAATTACACCACTTCCATGTCTTTTATCACAAATAGAAAATGCTCTAAATGATATGGATGAAGATCTACAGTATTTTAAGTGATAACATGCACCACGGGCAAATGCCTGCAATTTTTGATGCAAGTACATATTTGAGGACAGCATTTGCCCAAAATCATTGGTATGCCATATGTAAGAGATCAATATCCAAGAGCAGCTAGTGAGTGCCTAAACATTAGCTGAGGGGCCACAAGACCAATTAAGAAATTCAATTTCCCAACTTTCCAACCAAAAATACACATTTCAGTGTGGTACCTCACACAGTTTTCAAAAAGGACAACCAGAACAGATCTGTAAAAACATTTAAGCATTTCAGTTAAATTTTAAACGATATATAAGGTATATGCCTTATAGTAGTAAAGTAAGTGTAGTAAGTAGTAAAAAGAGGCATCACTTTTTTTCCTGTAGCCTATGCCAAAGTCTGTGTACGAGGGCTACGTGTTTTTGTGGAGCTAAATGACTGAGGATTCCTGTCCTCTCCACACCCATTTAAAGAAAGCCTCTTTTCATAACCAAATTCAACATTGCAAACTTGTATTTAGTGCATGCAGCTGGGAATGTTTTTTTAAGAAAAAACAACATACTGTGTGTTTTAACAGTATAACAGTGTTCAATTTGTGAAATGTGGAATAGAAGTAGCAACTGGCAAATATTGACATGCTTATAGTGAATGTTATGTTGATCTTAGTGGCATTAACTCCAAGCTAAACTTCTGCTCAGGATAAAAACATCAGAATTGTACTCTGAGACAAACGAAGGCTGCAGATTTTCCAGGGCTTGTCTACACTACAGACTGAAAAAGAAAAAAAAAGAGCCAAATATACAAAAGTCCTCCCAAGGTTTCTAGAAATAGCATAGCTCTGCTGTATCATAAGGAGTTAAAATCAAAAAATAAAAAGCTTATCCTTGTTTCCCCTTCATTTGAATGATCAGCTTATCATAAAGAAAGCTCTACCAGTCTCAAGATTTTTCTTTATTACCTAGTGCAACTCTAAGCTAGAAGATCAATATTAAGTTATTGAGGACTTTAAAATGAAATCTGCATTTTTTTAAAATTAAGTCACTAAACAGAGTATTTTCCAGAAAACTGGTAACTCCAAAAATATTTAATCAGTAAGCATTTTAAACAGCTTGTAGTATATGTATTTATGAGCATACAGTTTCTGCTCCACCTAGAGAAAAGATACTAAAACATCTGGAGAAGTTTCTTTACACAAGGAGAGCTTTCTATAATCAAGCAGTCTCTAGCACATGGCAAATTTGTTTTGTTAAACATCCCCAAGTTCTGCTTGTTACTCTCGTGCAGGAAACCTAGTGCATGCCCACACACAGTCCAGGTGGCCCAGACGCTATTTATCCCAGTGCCAGACTGGCGGCCGGGCAGCACCCTGGGTGGCTGACAGCACAGCAGCTGCACACTGATGGATACCAATCACTGTCTCACTGCAGTCAGCTCCCATGGGACTAGCACCTTTGCCCGAACCACAGGCCAGCACCGCACAGACCTTTGCTCCCTCCATGCCTCTCACTTCAGGCACAGCAGCTACCACCCGGCCCGGTGCCCCCACGCCTGCCTGCACTCTCCAGTCTGGCCCTTGCTGCGCAAGCAAACCTGGCTCCTGCTGTGCTACCTGGTTGTGGTGCAGGGCTGGCAGTGGCAGAGCAGCGCCCAGTGTCGCCGCGGCACCCAGCCGGTGCAGCAGCTCGGAGAGCTGCGCGCCCGACAGGCTCTGGTTGGCCCCGAAGACCCGCAGCACGTCGTCGGCGAAAGCGGCAGCCGTCGCGGGCGGCGACATCTCCGATCCCGCGGGACGCGGCAAGGCTCGCCGGGCGCGCAGCACTGCGCAGCACCGCCGCGCCGCCACCACCACCTCTGGCCCGCACACGGGGCTCCGCGGGGCGGGAGGGGCGCCCGGGCCGGCCCCTCCCCTCGCCTCCGCGGGGGGCGTAATGGGCAAGCGGGGCGGGCCCCCTCCCTCACCGGGCTCAGCACAGCTGCATCCACAGCGTTCAGGAACCTGTAATTCACATAAAGTAAGTAGCCTTTTTAGCAACCAGCAACCCCCATAAAATTCACACTTGAGCACAGGCATAACCCTAGGTCTATCACTCAAGCGTTTCAAGTAAGAAACTGTCCCATTTCAGAACAATGGCCAAATGCCAACAGCTCCAGCTCAGAAGAAATGTCTGCTATTACCAAGTTACTCTGCAACTATCTCTTACAAAATTTCTTGTGCTGTCTCCAAATTGCTTGATACTGCCCACTACAGGGATGTTTTTACAGACATGTTTTTGAGACTTCTGGGCCACAAAGGGAATCACAAGGTACCTTTTCAGAAAGTGGCTATAGCAGAAACAAGTGAATTGAGGCCTGCCATACTTTCCTCTTCAGTGATTAAGAGGAGCTCTAACAACAGTTTAGAGAAAGCATTTTGAAATTTCAGAAGTCTTTTGCATTTGAAAACTGCTCTTTAACTAGTAGATAAACTGGAAACAACTGCAAGTGGCTGAAACAGGTAAACCAGAACAGGCTGCTGATGCATCAGAAAGCTTTGCTAGTTCTGTAATAAAGCAAAGCCAAAGGGTTAATGACAAAATTATTGTATAGGTTTCCTTTTAGTCTTCTATTTGCATTGGAGTTGGAGTTTTCAGCATTTGAATAATGCTGAAAAGTTCAAGTAATTGCTAGATAACTCCAATAAGAATTGTCTTCTGTTGTCAGTCTTCCACAGAAGAAAATCATGAACTGTTTTTAGGAGATAGCTAACATTTTTCTTCAGAGAGTGATGCCTTCATATTACATTAGCTTAAAAAATAAAATATGGACATTTCTAAACTGGAGATTACTGGAAAGGGCCAGAAGGGCATATTAACATAAGACGAGAGATCAAGTCCTTTTCAAATTACATTTAACACTTCAAGGAGTACTTCAGATTTGTGTATATTCTAGCCAAACAGAGGTAGATTTTTGTTCATATCAGCTCTGATAAAGCCTAGCCAAACTCTCTGAAAGCCAATTTCTCTTTAACTGAAATAACAACCTGTTCGTACACTGTAAGCCAAACATTTCCCAACAGTACTTCATGGTCCTGATCCACTATTGTTTTGCTCCCTGCTTTGTTATTTACACCTGTGCAACGTGACTGTCACATATAAATCACCACCAAGTGCCAGCATGCCAGATGGTGACCGGTGGGGAACAAGAGAGGTTAATCAATTCTTCCAGTCTCCTAAAGGACCAAATCCCCTCTGAAGTGAGTTTGTCTTTGAAAATGCAGGGAAGCTGTAGCTAGATCAAAGCCAACATGGTTTATAATCTTATTTGTTATTTACAGGTCTTAAAGCTAGAAGAACCTGTGTTTGCTTTAGTTCAAGCAAACTCAAAGGGCCTATTTGAAAATAAAAAAGTAGTTACATCACACTGTGTAGTTTGGCAGGTGAGATAAATACATCTTTCCTTTCTGTTAACATTTCTGTCCTTTTTCTTTCAATTCTTGGTTAGATTAGTTAAGTGAAATAATAAAAGACAACATCCTTTAATGAAACATCTGTGATTGTAAAGATCCTTAGCTAGGGATTTTAGTAAATTACCTAGATATAAAAAAACCTTTGGAGTGATACCTCAATTTTTCGCATTTTCCCTTTCCAACATTCACAGCCTTGCTACACTAACCTCCAATGCCTCACAGTCAAATATAATAGATTAATAGTATGTTGAGGTAGATCCCCGTAACTTTTTCAGTACTGCCACCTTAGAAAGCATGTGCTTTCCTCAGTTTCGCACTCTTGTCAATCTTGAAACATGCATTTATATTTGCTACTTATAACAAGTTCGATATGGTATTGCTATAGTGGAACAGCTCCCAGTTGGTCCTTTTCTGAGGTTGCACTGTCAGTAACGTTTGCATATTGTTTACTATCCTGAGCAACTTAGCTCACCTGAGCTATTAACATTGTGCAATAGGTTTCATCCAACAAGACATTACCTGTTCCACAACTCTCCACTAGCCAGCTCCTAAGAGCTTTGTGAAACTGTAAAATACTTTGTTTATGACAAGGGTATCCATTTTCTACTTAGGAATGGATATGGTATCCATTTTCTACTTAGAATTAAATATTTTAAGCCTGTATCTTTAATAAATCCTCTGATTTTTTTTAGCTCTTAATATAGCTATTAATGTAGCTTTTTTCCCCCCCAAACCCAGTACACAGAAAAACTTAAGGGTCTCCCATCACAACAATGAGAGTTATTTTTAAAATTAAGATATGCAGAAGAAGGGATCTTCTGTTCAAAGTTGTTTGTTAGAAAACTCCACAAAAAATCCACTGACAGTCTAGATATAATATCTGCTCCCACCTTGTTTATGTAGGGCCAAGACTATTTAGATAATATTTCTAGGGTCAAAGCTTAAAGCTGTTTTTAATCTTAAGTTTCAGGCTAGGCCCATCTTTACTTTCCAGTTGCCTTTTCTTGCAAATGCAGTAGCTGTTAGGCTACAGCTTTGGATAGTATGAAGCAAGATAGTCCTCAGAGAGCTGAGCCATCCTATAGCAGCTGTGACTCAGAGTATACAAGATAAGTGCACAGAATATACAGATAAAAATAATCTTTTTTAAAAGAAAACAGTGTTCACTGATAAGAAAGATGCCTTGCATTGGCTCAAGTGATCTTTGCTAGAACAGTTACTTTCTGGAAGAAATACAGGTCTTTTGCAATATTTAAAAGTATTTAAAAAAAAACAAAAGACAACTACACATTCCTATCAGGGAAATGTCATTTTGTTTAAAAAGGGGAAGGAGTTAAAAGTTCAGAGTTCTCTTTCAATGGAGCCTTATTTTGAACTGTTGCATTATCTAAACATGCTCTTATATTTACAAAATTCTACCTGAAATATTTCGGCTATCTTCTAAGTCTTTAAAGGCATTTCAGAATTTAAACTTCTAATCATTCTAAAAATATTTTGAAATCAACCCTGAAGTTTGTATATCACCAACAATAGAGAATCTATGTTTTACAGGAACATGTCTGGTAGTGACTTCTTTTATCCAACGATGTGCTTTAAATGTACAGGTGGGTCCCAGAAAGGCAATAGTACATGACTGCAAGTTACAACTCCAGATTATTAACATATCTGCACTGGATTGTATGCAACTAAAGAACAAGGGTTGGCATAAAGGAAGAAGTCATATGTCAATATTAGTATGATTAGATCAGCAAAGAAGAGTCAGCAGGATGTCTGAGACACAACATGCTGGTGTATTTTACAGGCCAGGTCTTGCAGGGATCAAGATGAACCCTTCAAGAAAGCAGTTCAAGTGAATCAGTGTTACCTAGCTCTCATTACCATATCCAAGAAGGATATACTTCTTCCTGGACACTTCTCTCAATCAGTAGCTTTCAATACATTTGTGTCTTCCTTCACTCCTTTCAGGTACAGCTACTAAACCTGTTTGGCTAAGTGAAAATCTCAACATAGCACTTAGTTGGCAAATGATGTCCAAACTTCAAAACAGGTGCTTTGCAAACCTTTGGGACTGGCAAATGTGCACTGAATCCAGCTTAATTTTTAAACACTTGATAACTTGCAAGAGGGGAGAGAAGGTAAAGCACATAGAGGACATTTCAGGAGAGAACTGCAACTGTAGACTCCATTAATTTGGGATGCAATTTTATATCATACAGAATCAGACCCTATCTGCCTTCAAATCCTTCTATGCTTCTATACACTCAACATTAAGATTTTTAGAATTTTTAAGACAGTACTCCAGCCACATATGAATTCTTAAGTAAATACTGTCACCATGCCAAGCTTATATTCCAACTTATATACCAGAACGTATATACTATGGTGTTTTCTGCAGTCAGGTAATTTCCCGCAAATGACTGAACTGTTAAAGTTTCAGACATGGCATTAGCAACTCAGTACAGTCACTAGGGGGATAATATTTGCCTACAGCAAACATCCCTATTTTAATGACATCTTGAATTTATTCTCAAAGCATATTTTTTGTGTCTAACTGCAGATATAGCCAAGTAGCCAAGTGCATTAAGATAATTACAAGATTTTATAACATTCTTTAGCAAGACCTACATTATCATATATACATGCCATTCATGACAGCTTTGTACTTTCAAAAACTTGCTATATTTGCACTCTTAATCAAGAATTTAAGCTTAAACTATCATGAAAGTAAGTTTTATTTCTGGAAAGCAAATAATTTTGGCAGAGTTTTCCTGAAGAAGCTGGAGATAAAAATAAGGGGGAAAAAAAGGCTCCGAAATTACTAATGCAGGTCAAAAGAAATCCCCAGAAGATACCAGAGAACCAATTCAGTACCATTAATTTAGGCAAGCTGACTTGAGCAACACTTGGTAATTTTCAATTCTCCTCACATTAGTTTCTTATCCTAATTCTAAAATCCTGCAAAGGGTTGATAGTCAATTAACACTTCTAACATTCTTTGAAGTCTAAATACATTGTGTTAAGTCCTTTGGGTAAATTTACGCTTCTCTAGTATAAACTAGAGTCAGAGCAAAACAAAGCAAGAATTAGGATCACAATTTAGAAGCAGAAAATTAAGAGTTTCACAGCCTTTGTGTGCTTGGCCTACAAAACGCACCCTCTCAAACAAGTCCTGCAGGGAGAAAGGAAACACAAGAGACCAGGTCAGCTTGTATCCTATTCTTGTAAACTTGGGAGCAAACCTGCAGACATAGCATATTTCCAAACATTAGCCTGCACAAGCAGATAATAATGGTAGAGATGAGGAAGTGGCCTTCCTATATGAACCTGTACACATGTCAAACTACATCAGCATGAGGAGTTTAAAAGTTTCAAAGGAAAGAGAGTACAAATGTGCAAGGAAAGGGAAGATACTGTGAAAAATGCTAATAACTGAAAGAACCAATAAAACAAAGAAATTACCTTAGACAACTGCTTCAGAAGCTTCAAGGTGTGTGTGGGGAAAGACTACTTCATGACAGAAACACCACAAGTGAGACATCTTCATAAGTAAATAACTATCAGTCTACTGGTTGACACTACATATTTGTTAAGATTCCTGACATAACTGCTAGTAGTTACTCATAATTTTTTAGGAAAGAAGGATTCAATGTTTAATCCCTCTAAATCAAGATAGCTTCAGGCTTCACTAAGGAGTAACCAAAGCAGCAGTCTAATAGCAACATGTACCTCCAGCACGCCCTTCATCTCAGAATCTCAAAAGAAAAAAAATGTGTAATGAGCACTTCTTTTCAAGACCTCTACGGTTTTGAAGGAAATGCTCTATTAGTTTTCACACACTAGGAAAAGGGAGCTTAAAGATAGTGAAGTTTCACATTTAACACTTTCCCCACACGGACCTTTTGTACCCTCTGTGTAACCATCACCTGTACAAACCTTCAATAATGGCAAGTCTGTGTACAAGATTAAGTTCCTAGTAAGACAAGCAGAAGAGATGAACACAAAGCTTGAGAGTTACATTAAGAACTTGACCAAGTTTTTTTCCCCCACCACCTCACCCCAGGACACAGAAAAACATTGCTCTATAAGGGCATGATGTACTTTTGTTTGGCAGAGAGGAGAGAAGATTAAGCACTGACAGTACATACAGAAGCATCAGTAACTCCTATCTCTAGCAGTGCATCACTAAACCTTGGCAAGGTGTGATCCTCCTTAGCCAATTCACACTTGTATTTGATCTCTTATGCAGGGAAATTTAGCACTAACATTTGAGAGAGAAATGACAGGCAAAAGACCATGTCCCACTGCGCTGCTGGATCACTGAGATAAGATTAAGTATCAACTTCCAAGAGGTCAGAGCAGTTTTCTTCCCAAGATCAGATAAAACAGCATTAGAACACGATCTTCGGATCTCATCGAAGGATTTGGAAAGAAGGATTTAAGAAGCATCAAATAGCTATTTCTGTCACTTGGAGAGTAGGAATCTGTTGCTGTACTGCAAGGTGAATCTGAAATTAGAAGACCTCAAATGTGGCCCTAATGATTTTTTTTTTCATGATTTTAGTCTTCAACATCCTTATCATAATAAGAATCATAATGACACCATGTCCTGACTGAACTATTCAGATGCTGTTTCAGAATCCAAAATGAGCTCACATAGGCTGTTAACTTTTAAAAGAGAAGGAATAAAGCAAAATTATTCAAACAGAACCCATTATGAAAAACAACTTTGGCTCAGTAAGCTCTGCCTCACATATTACCTTATTTTGCTGAAATGTCTGTAGAATATTCTATTATTAAACAGATTAAATTATCTAATACTTATGTTCCAAACCGCTAGAAAAGCTGATTAATACTCAAAGTACCACACATTGTATCATTAAAGACTGAATAAAGCATATGCATTTGCACTGTAAAGTTAGCAATTCTGTGATGTTTTAGAAGTTTCCACAGCCTAAATCCTCAAATTGCCCTACAGCACTAGGAATATTTTCCCCTCCAACAGGGTCTTAGTGACATTGTAGCATTCCTAAGGGTTTTTTTTCCTTTTCTTTCTGAAAGATGGAGTTCTTATCACAAAAAATACTGAAAATAAGTTTGTGTTAGATATACAACAAATTCAAGATAGATTTGCTTATACCTAGCTAGGTAACTAAGATGACATACAATACAGGTAGTCTAGTGATGACTTTATATACCTTTGCTAATGGTAGAAGAAATTAGTCACCATGCCAGTAACATGTGTATTGTGGCTATATACATAAAGCTTTGTGTCTCCCTATTACTTTCATTTGGTACATGACATTTTTCTAGTTGTTTATAATGCAAACCTTTCCCCTCCTTGTCCTTCACTTGACTCTGTAGTCAATAATATCAGAATGTTTGAAAATAGAAGAAGACTTAATTGTCCTGAGAGTTCAAAGGGCAGAGGAAGATGCAACCATTTAAGTTGTTTGTTGTTACCCAACCCATTTAGCAAAAACCAAAGCATGGGACACTAAGGATCCCATTCAAGGGTGTTAATTTCAGTGTCACTTATCTCCTAAGTCTTCTCTACATTTTATTTTTTATTTTTTCTTCTAGTTGGACTATATTATATAGTTCGACTATGCAACTTTTAGTAAAGTTGAAAGTGATTTAATTGTTTATATTTTAAAGATATCTTCTCTGAAATGTTTTGATCGTTACTACATATGTAGGAAAGAGGTCTTAGTTTCATGATGGAAAAAATGCAGTGACTAAAAAGTATTCTAACCTGCATGCAGCAGGCACTTTAATGAGGTCCAGTTGACAGTTTTTTGCTAAATGCAATTGCTCACATGCACAATTTCCCTTTTGGCCTTTTTAATGAAGTGACAGAATGCATCTTCTTGATCATGAAATATTTGCCAAGGGTATGGTCCCCATATTCGAACTGGTGGCAGGCGGGAGTTCGTCATGACACTAAACTGAGAGAGAAAACCTTCACCTCTTGATACAAGATTCAAGGAATTAAGAATTACTTAAGTCATATAGTATTATAATACCATATATTATAATACCTATTAGTTTAGTAATTAGTAATATTTACATATCCAAACTCCTAAAAATAAGGAACGGCTCATTGTTTGAAAGCCATTTCATATTCTTGAACTGAAACTCAGTATTTCAAATTTGCCATAATTTTAATTTGAAATCACTATACCTGGATCACATCTCCTTCCAAATGGAAATAAAAAGTTACCATTTATTGTTTTTAGCTGGTTTAACAAACTGACTGCATTGCAATCAATGGTTCATGTAGTTGCTATGGGTGAAGAGTAGAATTCCTCTTCAGCTACAGCCATGAAGTGTTAAGTTTTAAGGATACAGAAAAATTAAACATTCCATTAAGGCTCAAATTATTCTTTTTATACCAATAACAAATCAGTAAGCCAAAAATTGTATCTCAGCTACCAGCTGTTCTGAAGTAGGGAAGGATTTTTTATTTTGAAATCAGAAGAGCATACACACATCAGCAAAGGGGCTGGAGATTAAACATCACATATAGATATACTAGGACATGATTGTAGGCTTGAGAGTAGCTACAGTAATAATTGGCTGCCCTCAGCCGTATCAACATGCTGTTGATATTATATCCCTGTACTCTGCTTGCATTAATCAACATTGGCACAGAACAAACTAAGCCTCTGCCTCACTAAAACCAAAGAAACTCTTCTGCCATCTTCAGAGCAGAAAAATTTCATAGTTCATCTTGTTGGAAAAAGATGAGATTAACTCGCTAATTAAGGAGAAATAGAATTGCTTAGATAGATTACAAATACACCTTAATTCCAGAACTAATTTCATCATTTTTATTAGATGTACAGAGACAGCAGACAGGCATGAACACAAACAATACAGCAGTCATGACTGACTTGAAATAAGGAATACAGAGGGAAGTCTAAGATCAGCAACAAAAACCTTGATAAAAAAAGTTGCTGAGCAGGGAACTTAACTCACCCTAAGAAAGACACTATGGTATTATCTTAAACAATATTTAAGTGGTACAAAACAAAACACCTACCATGCAGTAACCACTCTTACTTATCTTGCATATTTCTTTAATTCTGTAGGTCACACATTTATTTGCTTTGCTAAGGCAGTGCATTTTTGTCCTGTTACAGCGAATCCGGAATGTCAGCAGAGAACACATGGCTGAGCTCCTGCCAAGAGATTTACAGCTGTCCTCTTGGCATCCCCTCCATTTTTTGCCTTGAATCCTAGTGTCCTGATGATCAATAACACAGCTTCTATCCATGCAATGTGTCCTACTCTGACCAATGCTGGCATTTGGAAGCATTCCAAGCAAGCAATCAGAGATACAAAGACTTGGCTGCAAGTCAGAAAAACAGCTCAAAGCACACAGGGATCTACAAGATACAAAGGTGTTTTTTCTTTTCAGAGCCCTACAGAAGTCAAAGGCTACTCTAAATTTTGCTGGCTGCCAGTAGTTGTAGGCACTTCTACAGAAGCTAGAATAGCAACAGAAAATTCATTTTAAATTAAGTATAGGTAAATATAGACCAGAAATCCTAGAGGATGCCCTTTAGTTCTTCATCATCTTGCAGCTCATACCAGAGTATTTTGAGACACTCAATTCCGCTGACTGGTTCTCTGAGTCTGGCTTGAAGCAAAATACCTGCAACTATAATAGCATTATTTTTTTCTCCTAAATGTCTTTCTTCCCATTCCCCAACATTAGACTTCCTTCCTTCTAAAACAGCAAGAGCTGTTGTACTCCCTCTGTTTAGTAACTGTGACCCTACATCTGTCAGTTCTCCATTCACAGGCAAGGCTCCCTTGAAAGTGCTTGCAAGACAATACAACACTGCACTTTTTCCAGTTCATCATGTTTAAATGCTAAAGACCGCATGTATAAGCAGAGCAGCACAGCAAGTCTTTTCTCTTTCCCCTCCCTCTCCCTGTTCACACATTATCAGAACCATAATCTAAGTGCAGGTCTTAATGAGTTTGGCCTGGACTTAAGTAAGAAACAGTACTTGTATCCATTCAAATCCTCCTGTTCTTCACCTCACCAAGCTCATGTTCTTGATGATAAACAGGCAGTGATGTTCAGAGTATGGTTACAATAATCAGGGAGACAATAGGAAGTTAGTTCATGCCTTTTGATAACACATCACCCCCTGAACTGACAGTACTGCTGTTTATCTTCAACTAAAGAACTATATTATCACTGGACCTACGCAGGTCCTACTCAAAAGTGATCATAAAAACCTATAGAAAAATCCTGAGATGGCCTTCCTATCTCAAGCTGCTATTTTTTTTGAGCAGGGTTTTGCCAAGAGAGGGGCATTGTAAGAAATCAACACACCGTTGTCAGAAAAAGCACTGAATGTTTCTTTCTGGGGGCAGGGTCACACTATATTACTGTACCTACTTAACAATACCAAGCAGCTTTGTCAAAGCTTAAAGATTTTGTCCTACTAAAGACATGTAGATAATGAACATTTTTATTCAAAAACTATCCATGTAATTTGCACAAATATAAACACTACATTTAAGGCAGTATAAATACAGGTCTTGCTAATTAGCAGTCAACACAACAAGATTCCATATGATAGTCTTAAATTACTTTACAATCCTAAAACCTTATATGGTATAGAGCTGTGAAAGGAATCAGGGTCAATATGTAATATTTGTCCTCAGCTATGCAATTATTTTTGATTACACAGCAACAAAGCTATAAGGTACAGATTGGAATCTAGAACTTAAATGCATCTACATTTGAACTAAGCATCAAATTGTATTTAAGTATAGCCCATTATAGAGCCTAGGGCTCATTTTAAGAGGTTAATATCAGACTAGAGTTTATGAGCACACACCAGTATTGATGAAAAAGTCTCTATTTCCAAAAAACCTCGGAGAGCAGTAGACAGGGGCAGAGAGAAGGCTTTTGCATTACTATTCTAGACAGTCACATTAGACAGTCAACAATGTGCATGAACCAACTGACAGGTACAAGAACAATTACATAAGGAACCAAGAACTCTAATGAAAGAAATCAGCTATGAATCCAGAGTTTCTGCCACACCAGTAACATGTCTTTCAGTTACTTGCTGGAAACACCCAGTATGTCAGCCTTCACTGTGTACTTATTAAGGAACCAATTACCATGAATCCTAGTTCTAGAGTACTACAGTTCTCTCTGCTCTGATGAAGGTTTTGTTGTTCTCGATAAATGAAAACTGTATCAAATCTCTGGTCTTATGTTTGACTATATTGTTTTTAGTGATGTAATCTGACTGTGCTGGATGTTTTATAAGAAACATGCTGTTAAAATGACAATTTGAAACTCCTTGCTTTGTTTGGACAACTGAAAACTTGGCTGTCTCTGTTATGCCTTCTCCCTGCACAAACACAGCAACTCTGAAGGAACACAAAGTCAATTTAACATCCTATAAAGCAGGCATGTCAGGCTTGAAAATCTACCTGAGAGATTTGGCAGTTCTCTGCTTCCACAGATTCATTTCCTAATAGACTTTCCTCAGTCCAACTCCTTTCCTCCCCAGTCCCTCTTCCACATTTTTTTTCTAACCTCACTAGCACTTCTACTGACTTATCTGCTTCATACCATCACCAACTCCTCTTTTCTGCTACAGTTTCAGTCCTCCAGCTCTAAAACAGTAGACACTGTGGTCAAACTGAGAGCCCAAGTTGCCTCAGTCTATAGCTTCTCAGGTCTACTTAAACTGTAATCCTAGTTCTGGAGCCATTAAAGGTATGACAGGACTGACTTGCACACACAGGCTCCAAGCCTCAAATACCTTACCTGTAACGTGGTTATGCTTTGTTCATTGGGAAACACTTTACAGTTTGTATAAACATTAACAACTTTCAGACATAATTTACCGATGCCTAAGGTCAGAGAGCATTCCTGTAAGTTTAAGGTAAACAAACTTGACAACTTTTCTTCTGGGCTTTCAAGTAAAGATATTTACTGTGGTCTATAGATTTCCTACCTTAATGAAGAATTTGGTAGTTCTTTCTTAAACTCTCCATAGTGTATGACTACAATTGCACCCGTGCTAAACCTTGGTGAAAGCTTAGCTTAAGAGAAGCACCATTTTGGGGCACTGCAATTTCTCATTTTCTGCAATGATGACACTGCCAGATCTACATGTTATTCACATTATCTCTAGGAAATAGTACTTTTCTATGAATTGTGGTGCTGGCAAAAAAAGCCACTAACTACAAAGCACTTAGGAAAGTAGGCAGCAGTGACTGAACTAGCAAGCTGATATTCAGATCTTTTCTCTCCACTGAGAAAAACTGAAAGATATACACACACTTCACATCTCAGCACTGTCTTCCATACACTGAAGAATCAGGTTGTGCTCCCTCTCTTCAGATTCTATTCTTACACTGCAAGGTCACAATGAACTTTTTTGCAAACAATACAAGTTTACGGTTTACCTCATTCTGACAGTTTTATCCTGTCCTGAAGTATAGGATGACTAAAAACAATCAGATCAACTGCTAGATATCAATAAAGACTTCAAAGACACCGAGCAGACCATTTCTGCAATTAAATCAATAGAATAGTTGCAATTACTGGTCAAAAGTTTTCCTAACTTGGATTTAGTGAGGTATGGCAGAAACAAAAAACATGATTTAAACCTGTATGGCCATGAAGGCCATCTTAATCTGAGAAACATGCATTAGATCATCCTTCTAAAGCTAGTGCCTTAGATTTAGAACACTGGATCCCAGTTTCTGATTTTCTCCAGCCTTGCTAAAAACAACCAGAAAGCTTTCCAGTTATGTAGAGACCTTACCACATGGAAGGAAGAAGATGCAGGTGCTTATAAACCTAGAAAGCAGCAGCCATTGAAGTAGCAGAAAGAAGACAATCTAACCCCTTTCTCTCTTGTTCTGCTACCACCAATACCTTCCCTCAACCCTCCTTCTTCCCATTGTCAAAACAGCCACATCTACCAGTTCCAGAAATTAACAAAACATTCAATGCTCAAGTCACCTAATTTCTTGCGGGGCATGCAGCTGGCTCCTCTACTGGCTCATATACTGGACAGCAAAAGGTTTTATCTTCTGTTGGCAACCAGTTTAAAAATGTGCTATCATATCTACCTTGAGAAAACCTGCTAGCCCATTTTATGTACCCACACAAGCTAAAACAAATTAAAAACGAGAATCCATAACCATGTATAGTTAATTGTTTTGCAACTGAACATCTAAACATGTTTTGGACATAACCTTCAAAAGCACATACCAAACCATTAGGAGGTATAAGAACACATCAAGTCCTAGTGGGGAAAGAAAGTAGCCTTGTGTTACTACCTCCTAGCATTCTCAACTACAGAGGAATTTAAGCTGTATTTATAAATACTTAGTTATTTAATTTGAACATGTCCCAAATCCTTCACATCTCCATGTGTCCCAAATCCTTTCCTGAGCTGTCACCATCCCTGTGCCCCTCGCCAAAGTACAAAGCCCACTAATTTAGGCACACCAGTGATATTTATGATTCGGCAAGGAAGATGTAAGCAAAAGAACTTTCTCCCCTGAACTTAGACCTGCTCAAGTATTAGTTTGATGCTTCAAGAAGTTCTTTGTACAATAGAAACCTTCAACAGGACAATATAATCAAAGGTTTTTGATCTATGAACTGAAAGATATCTCTTGGCAAGAAGTCTCTGATGTTTCCCAAGGTGTATGACTATCTTGAACTTATTCTAAGTGAATGTACAAACTAAGTGATACAAAAATGCAACCAGTTATTTCATGAGATTATTCTGAGGTTCTTTTCAGCATAGCAAAGAAACATTTTATAATCTAAGCTCTCCTTCATGCAAGAGGTACAGGCAAACTTCTGCTTAGCAACTTGGGACAATTCATAGATTTTTACAAAAAGAATTAGAAGCAAACCCAATTCTATGCCATCTATTTTGTGAATATTTAAAATCAACAGGATCACTTCTTTTCTTGCTTGTTTATCAAGCTGTTTTCCCCCACTGGAAGTAGGGAAACTACTTTGGAAATAGGAAGTACCTAATTATCCTTTCCAGGTTATGCTTGTTTTAATACTGCTTCACCCATTTAAAGTCCTTTACCTTCCTATCACCTCAGAGCAATGGGAAATGCTTTCTGTTCTCCCCGCTCCCTTATTAACTGTGTGAAACTAAATTCTGAAAGATATGGTACAACTGTACTTGTCAGTTTTCTGTAGCTACACTTTCAATAGTATCATGTAACACATTGGCACAAAGTTTGCAGCACATGAAAATTTGAAGGATCACGCATGATCCTTCAATGGCTATTTTCCGTAAAGCTAGGAAGTAATCCAAGTGCTTCATTTGCCTTCCCTAATTTACCTCTACAGCTGAAACCATCTCTAATCTCATTTGACTGTTCCAGACATTCAAACCATCTTTGCATTCTCTAGGGTGCCTATAGCTTCATTACTTGTTATCACTGCTTTTCATTCAAAGAACAGTGCTGGATTTGCACTTTTGCATCACAAAGGTCTGTAAGCAGCAGTGACAGTTTCTCAGCATTGTCCTTCAAAGTCAGAATAACTAAGCAGCTGAGGCAATCAGCCTCAGACCAGGACTTGGTAAGCATGCAAGAAGCCCCACAGAGCAATTAGATTTGCACTGAAATGATAGCATGCATTTCCCTGACACAAACTTGCTATAAAACTTTCATGTCAGTATGCAAAAGGTTTACTAAAAATAATCAGCTTAAATAAAGTCAGGTGATATTTTTTAGGGGTCTGTTGCTCTCAACACTTTCATTCTCAGAGTTATATCTTCAATGCAATCCTGGCTATACTAGGCTTGAAATGGAAGGATACTCCAAGTCATAGTGTAATTGTAAAGGCTAAATAGAATATTTCAGGATAAAGAGCACCGATTAACATGTGACAGCCTAACTGTCGATTCTTTCCCCCAAATCCCCCATTTTTACCATCACTACTGATACACTGTAACACTCCTTTTTTGGTGATACATGTTTTTTTAAAAACTTTATCACTAGATGAGTTGCACCTCACCGTACTGCTGTATGAGAAAGTCTTCAGAGTAATGTAAAAACCCCAGCAAAGGATTGCATTGTGCTAAAGGCTGGGCACAGCAAGAACATTCCCTTCCCCCAAAGCCTCATTTTTTGTCATAGATGGTAGGCTGCACTTGAAATACAAGTACACAGGCAGCTCCTCGCATCAGCACATGCCTAAGCCATCCAATAGAGATTCCTGATTCTACAGTTAGAATCTCTTCTTTTACAGTCTCTATTTAGCATTCAGAAGGACTGTCAGCAGCATTGAGCTGGCATGGAGGGCCTTCATGAATATGATGGCATGATAAGATAACTGCAGAAGTACCCCACTCCAGTGTTTTTCTTCCCTCAAACAGATTACCAGTATGTAGAGAGCTGAGCTTCTCATGAGGTAGCAGAGACACTGCACTTTAGAGTCAGTTTGCAAAACTATACCAAGATCAATTTCATTTTTCCATACTGTGTCAAGCTCTAATATTCAGAAAGTTCTGCATCAGTCCACATGCCACAGGAAATTCTACCTGATCTTCATACATCAGAGATACAATTTAAAATGAGCACACACAGTCTTTCAGCTAAGATACATTCAGAGAACTACTTCCCGAAATAGCTCCTGGCCCCAAGCAGCATTAATCTTTTGCCAAGGGAAAACACCAGCAACACCTTAGTAGCATTACTTCTTAAGTGTTCAGCTTTGTACCTTTAATGTTAATGAAGTATTTTCAGATAACACATAGTCACTATTGTGGAAACATGCAGGCAACGAGTGAACACCTCAAATGTTTGACTTTGCCCCTAACCAGAGAACACAGTAGCTGCAAAAGTAAAACATCACAGAAGAACTTCCATGTTTGACTTCTACAAACAAAATGACAGTCATTTTAGATTTTGGAGGGAACAATTGCCACTTGCAGAACAACCCAAAAGGAATGTAAGCAATGTGGCACTCTCAGCTATGGGGTCTGAGCAGTGTGGGTTTGATAGGACTGCCATGGACCTGGTCATTTTGTCTTTCTATTCATCTCAGAAAAGCTGCATCACTAAAGATGCCATTAAAAATAGTGATGAAACTGGTATGTTGTCATCAGAATAGCGTATATTGCTTCTCATACTTACCTGAGATCTAAACTTTTGCAGGATTTCCTCCAAGATTTTACTCAGGAAAACTAAGTGTTACAATGACAGCAAGATATCTTACCTTTTTTTTTTTTTTTAAATAGAAGATGCACTAAAAAGTCCAAGTGACTTATTTACAGCATGAAACACCAAAACTCTGAGCTCCCAGGATTACTTTCCTTTTAAAGTCATAAAAATTAAACTTTTCAAGTTCCTTCCTTTTTCACAAACTGTTTACTCTTTAATAGCATCATAGGAGAACTTAGTCATTTAAGAGACCAACCTACAGCACATTTAATAGGAAACATTTGATTTCTGGGCAAAACATGCCAGCCTAGCTTCCCCCACCATACCTCCTGTAAATAAGTTTTCAGCATAGAATCAAAACCTTATCCCGGCTTTCTTCCTGTGCTGCATGTGGTTATCATCACTACTCTTACAGATTGCCATGAATTATCTTGCTGCCCACTGAGACTAAGATATTGCTGCTCTTTCCACATATTGGAAGAAACAGTCCCCTTCCACAAGTTTACACTAATAAACCAGGCAAAACTGGAGCACAAGAGAAGAAAGGAGAAAACACATCCTCCTTTCAGAGGAATTAAATTAGCAAAAACAGATAGAGAACCCACAAAAATAAAGTGTAGAGCATTCATTAAAGTCCAACATGACCTCATCGCCTAAGCCCTTTCATTGGCCTTGGCCTGCATACTCCACATCACAGAGACTATCATAAAGTTAGGAAATAAAACCATATTGGACATTTTTTTCCCGTAGTGCATTAACCACAGTCAGCCCAGTAAAACCCTTTAATGCCACAGGTACCTCACTTAAAATCTCACAGAATTGCTTAGATTCCTTCCATCTAGGGTCATTCACAAACCTGCAGCATCTTCAACTAACTTCTCCTTGGTGGCAACATCATCTGCTGCCAAGATTCTCTCATCATTGCATGCATTTTCTTACCAATTTACACTTGATTTCCAATTCATACACATTCTCAAACAATGCAAGATGCCCTCTATTTTGCAGAGAACAAAAGTATGCAATCATTGTCCAAGCAAAATGAAAATTTCAGGTCTACATGATTAATTTAGGACCATACAAGTTGGACTTGAAATATTACTATTCTGTAAATTCCTAGAAAGAGGGCTATAGCCTGACAAACTTTCAGGTCTGTATTTTCTATATCTCTATCGCCACCAAGTGGAGTCAACCATACTATTATTGTACCCTAGAATCTGAGAACAGGCTGTTGAATACAACTACATTTAATAAACACTCTACCAAAGGTTAAGTTTGTATCAGATTTCCAATGAGATATAAGTCCTTTAGAACTATAGACCAGGTCTGCGCATGATGATAAAAAACACCATTGAATATCACATGGGTTGGTTCAAGACAAGTACGAAACCTATCCTGCAACCATTCTGAATGGTTTTCATGTTTTCCCTGAAGTTGGATGATGTTTTCCCCAAAATCAGGCTGTGTGACACTCCCTGTCTTTTGAACATTGGTTGACATCCATTAAAAATAACAGAGGGAGAAAAAAAAACACACACACACACACAAAAACCTTTCCTTACTGCCAGCAAAAAAGCATTTGCCAAAGAGCACAGCTTTAGCTTCCTATCAACTGCAGCCTTTATTTATCTGATCTATTAGGACCCAACTTTTCATTCATCCCATTCCCTGCCTTCAGCTTTTGACATCCCCAGTGGAAGACTAGAGCTACTTACTATATCATAATGCACAATCCCTTCACAGCCATCCAGTTCCTCCAGATGTGTCACCTCTGCTCAGCCAGTGCTGGAGTGCTCACTGCTTGGGCATCAGCAGTAACTCATTCCTCCATGTCCAGCATAGGTTGGCTGTTCACTGCATAACGTGGGGAAAAGAACAAGAGGAACTTTATGGATATCTTGCATTCACAAGAAAAAACAATTACAATGTAATGCAGGCTAGTATACCAGCAGCAATTAACATCTCCTTGAAAAAGGTATTTCAGGATTCTTATGTAATTGCTAAATGTACTTTAAATCATTTCATTTTTATTGTCATTCTAACTGGGTGGATAATTAAGACTCATGCAACAATGGGTCTGGGATGTACCGATACATGCATTTTATTCTGAAGCTGACATTTTACAGCAAGACTGCAGGTGGCAGTAGTTTACAGTTACCTATTTTTCCTGCTTGTCCTTTCCAAACACGTTCAGCTATTAAAATGAATAAACGAAAGTATCAGAACAACCAAAAATGCCCACCTAGGAGAAAAAGAAGCATTGTCCTTGTGGTTGCTAAAATAGTAAGCTTATATTATTGTCATTTTCAAATATTTTTTAATATTAGGAATGAGACTGTATTCATGATCAAAGAATAACACTAATGTTTTCTTAAGCATGCTGGTTGGTAGGCATTTGTTGCAATATGTTAAAAAAGTTCATTTATACTGTATTTTTAATAGTTAAATGAGCTTGTTTTGATGTCTGATGCAATAGAGTTTTCCTAGCTTTAGAACTGCACTCTTTTGTATTCTCTAATACTGCATAAGTGGCTAGACCCCGAATAAGTACCAAAACAATACAAAAAGATCAGTTTCATGGATAGTGCTTCAATATTCCAATCGGGAATGGAGAGATATCCAAATCTGAGGTAAAACCCAGATAGCACCTACTGATGATCCTACTAAAAACAGTCAAGCTGATTCACTGCTGAGACAGCCAACTGTGGCTTGGCTGTCATAGGGATAGTTAAGATTAAACTGAACTCAAATGGAATCCTTTCCGAATTACTTGAAGGTCTTAACACAGTTAAGTTGCAATCCAGACTTCACAGATGATTTAGTTATGTATTTTTCTGCATACAGTTATATAAGGAACATTAATGGCTGCAATATCAAAAACTGTCAAAAGAGTCAGCAAAAAGGATCCTACTAGGCAATAGAGAGGAACTTCTAGTTCTATTTATTATCAGTAGCAGTTTTATCTATATGACTTATCTACTGTCTGAATTTTACAGCAGTTAACAGTATCTAATGGTTTACAAGCCTTATAACCCATTGCTTTCTATTAACTGCAAATGTTACAGATGTTACAGAGCAGACTTAGGTATATCACCAATATTCTCTTAGTTTGGTAATAAATACCCATTTCAGTTCAGTGAAGAGATATGAACCTGTATCCATCTTTTTAGGGTAAGCATTTAGGAGTGTCTCTGTACAAACCTGTGAAAGAAGCACATCTGTAACAGTTTTGGCTATTAACCACTTTGCAGATGATAGGTTACACCCTACAGCAAAGGTTACCCCACAGCAAAGGAAAAGATAAAATCTAAGTATTTTTTATATTTGTTTCTATGGTTAGAAAGAACATTTATTTTGGGCAGGTCCCTGGTACAAGCAATTGGAGATCAGGATTCATAGACATGTTGTGGCATGTACCTGCTATAAGCTATCCTATGTTGTACATCCACTTCCTGATGACTTTCAACCCTTCCTGATGTCATTTCTCAGTCAGATAATTCAAGCTAACTCTCTAGTTAACTATTACTGCACATAGTAATAAAACAATCTCAGAAATGATGCATGGAGGTTCTCCTTTCAGTTTCCTACATCACAGCCTAATTTTGACTGCAGAACCCCCCTGTGTCAGCGTGGCCATATCACCGCAGCAGTCAGTTCCTCTACAGCATTTCTCAAAAGCCTGGCCATATAACTGGTAGCAAGACCCTTTGCATCCAAATGGTTCATTATGGTGCCTTCTCCAGAGTTTTAAAACCAGCCATCTGTTTGCCCTGGTAAGCAGACCACATATTACATCATCCTCTTTCTCCTACCAAACAGGGTCTCCTTCTGTAAAGGCAGCTCTTTAGCAGACACAATGTTGTCATCTAAAAGAAAAGCAAAGAAACCCAATGCCTACCTACAACCACTTTCTCTGACTTCCTTGGTACTTTTCTCCTCCTTAATAACATGCACAGAGCTATGCTAGAGACAGAGACACTCAGCAGAATCACAGAAAGTATGATGAATGAATTGCTGCCTCCCAAGTCCTCCCATTTCAGACATCATGGTTTCAAGCAACAACCATCTCTGAGGTTCATAATTTGTCTGCTATATATATGCATATGTGTGTATATTTATATTTTTAATATAGATACAGGCATAGGACAAGTAATCATAAATTGCCTCTACTTTCCTGCTGTATCTTTTACCAGAAATTGTTTTAGAGATAGCTGCCTCAATTCATTTGCTTCTTGGCCCTATTGACTAGCTTGCCTCTTACTTATAGAGGAGCACTTAACAAGGAATTTGCCCATTTCCTCCTAACCATAGTTGAACTTCTGATACCACAACTTTTGCTCTAGGTTCAATTGATTCAACAATTCTGCTCATTTTCCAGGCTGCGACTCTCCTTAGACACAAGCTCATAGTTGCTCATCTTTTAGTATATCCTGTTAAGACGAAGCCTAAAAACATTCATGGGCTTCAGTTCCATTTCCTTAAAAACCCAGGCACAATGCATAACACTCCCTTCACAGGACCCAGCCATGACTACCTCACAAGTTAAATTCCTTCCACAGTAGCACAAAACACAATTTCTTCAAAAATACATGTTTACAAAAGATCACAGCACACTTATTGTGAACAAAAGCATTTGCAGGCATTGGGGGAAAAAGACCAAAATCCTTAAATACAAATACCTTCACTTCAGGTCATCTTGCTGTTAATTGTCTCAGCGGTTCCACACATCATAAAATTAAAAATACATTTTGCTACTGTCTTTTCCGGATAGAATACATACTACAGCAGCTAAATAGAACTGATATTTCAGCTACCGGTAAGCTTCTTCAGCCTCTCTGTCAGATGAACCCTTAATAACCTTCTACCAGGTGAAGAGATTCTCTTCAAGTGATTGCAGTACTAGCATCCCTTTACTGCTATCCCTAAAAACATTGCTTACTCCCTGTGGTAATCCATTCAATGTAGAGAAAGCTATTATTTTATAATAGAACACTATTATAAAAGGCATTAGCTCTTCAGCTCTGTGGCCTCTGATTTTGGGGTTCTGCTACAACACACTGGGTATTTGGTTCTGGCATGAAAAATCTACATGATGTGGTAAGGAGTCTACTATATGCACAGTTCCACACAAGTTACTATTTAATGTAATAGATTAGAGGGAAAAACCACAGGAGTCTTTTGTGTTTATTCTGTGTTGAATTTGTCTTTCTTGTGTGGCCAAGAAAGATACTGATAAAGCTCAACTCCTTTTACTTGGAACTTCCTTTGTATTTTTTCCCTCCAGTCTTTGTAAAACATGTTTAGATTGAAGTAGGAAGTCTGACATGCTGCCCTGGCTTTTTTTTTTTTTTTTTTGCTATACTTTACCAAGTCTGGAAAATCCAGATTTGCTGTTCACAGCTCAGAAGAAATACTTGACTAACAAACATCTGACACATGAGTATGACCAAATCTCAAAACTTTGGGTACTTCATCAAATTGTCAAATGCTTCAATCAGGTGTTACAAAGCAAAAAATATCCATTTCTCTCATGGATTTTGGAACAAGATTAAATTTGGGGTTTATATTCAATTATATTAATCTATTTAGGATTCATCCTCATCTTGCATATTATTTACATTGTGTCTTTTCTGTAATGCCTATTTCAAGTGCCTCCACGCAAATCAAAATAGAAGCGATTTAGTCTTTAAAGTCAATGGGATCTGTCTTTTCCAGACAGTGTCAGTGGAAATTTGATAACACATTGTGGATTGCACATATTCTAAACAGAGTCCAGCTCAGGTCTTTGATACAGAGGCATATGCAAGAGCAGAAAATCAAAAGGAGTCAACTTTTGCATTCCCCTCAGAACTCTTTTTCCATTCTCCATGATATGGATTTGATATAGCCTTAAAAAACATACTTTGCATAGTAATTTAGACAATAATAAGCACCATAAATCTTACTGCTTTTTGTGTCAAGGGACACAGTGATGGACAAGAAAGACTTGCCCTTTTTGGCCCCTCGGTAAAGAATTGCTACAGGTATGGACATGTGCTTCATGTGATCAGGCTTCTCTGTTGAAGTCTGACCTCTCCTATAAAAGACATGAATCACAGTCTGACACAGAATCACTGCTACAGTCCTCAAAATCATCTCAAACTGTCAGAAGCCTCATGGCTATGTTCTTATTTGTGGTAATACTTGATCATTTCTTGTCTTGACAGTATTTTGTCACAAGTAAGGATACCTATGACATATTTATACATATACTCATATGCAGGCAAAACCCATCCATGACTTCAGAAATACTTTTCTCCTAAACTTAAGACTAATTTTTTTATCATCCTTTCTCTATTTCAGTAAAAAAATCAAAAGAACTATTAACAGTGCCTGACAGTTTCAGGTTATATTGGATCAAAGTTAGTGGAGGTGCTTTTTTTTTTTTAATGTAGGTCATGGCAATAAAAGGTATCACTTTTATATCTCAATAGTCCAGTTTCCAGGTTTACCTTCCTACTCAGCATTTCTCTTTCCACTTGTGCTGTTTGTAAGCATCCTTCCACAGGGGAAACCATCAGCTCCACTTGCAAATAACCAGTGTTTTTCAGACAGGACATTGCTAATTTGTCTCATAAAAGTGGGAAATTAATCATACATATTTTAATTAAATTTGTCTCCATCTTTTCCAGTTTTAAGCTCATTCAAGACTCTTCCACAATTTTAAAATTTGCAAGAGTCTTGAATGAACTTGAAAATTCTTCTAATAGGCCCAGCTTAATATAGCTACTGGTAGACTGTATGACATGTCATAGCTGTTTGGGTTTAATGCATCATGCCACAGGTATTTCATGCAACCGAAAGGTCAAACTACTGCATGTCAATACAGGACCAGAGGAACAAATAAGTGTTCTGCTATTTAAATCAGTAAAACTAGTATTTTAAAACTTGCTAATTTAAAATACTGCCTTTTTGGTTGCAAAGTGAAGATAACCTAACAGTAATGCAAAACAAGAATTGATCCCTGGCTGTATTTCCTTAATTATTTTTTGACTGAGGCTATTTTCTTAATCCCAACCTGGTGAGCTATACTGTCTCCTCTTCTGCACCAGAAGTGACACAGAACTGTGTGATACTAGTCACATCATATAAACACGAAACATTTCCCCCGTAGTCAGTGTTCCTCATTTTATCAGTATTTGACAGACCCTGAGGTCTGATTGCAGAAGTGCTGAAAACATCTGCAATTGTAATGGGGGCTGTTTCAAAAATACCAAGTATCATACCAAGTGTCCAACTTCGAGTCTGGCAGGTCCTGTAGTCTCTTCTAACGGTACACAAGGAAGAAGCACAGCCACTCTCAAGTGTTGTCATGGGATGGTACAATACAGTGGACTCTAGAAAAGATTCTGACCAAGAGCTTCCTATGGCCTTCAGAACAGCTTGTTTATCTGTAGCTCATTTCTGAGGTCATGGAAGACAGATGGCCACAATCTGGTCAGATAAACTGTCCAAAGTGGCACATACGGACTCATCCAAGTACCTACTGCTAACACCTGTGGAAAAATGATATGCATTTCTGATTCATTCTAAGAGTTATTATTTAAAATCTTAATTTCTCTGGGCTTTGGTTCTGTATCTTTAAATCAACAGCATCTTTGTTACCAAAATATCATTCTGATCTAGTTGGACCACAGTCAGAGCTCCTGCAGGCTCTGCCAGAATCACTCAAAAGCAGCCATAAACTACAGGGGGCCTTACCATGATCCCCAATTTACACTCTCACAGCCTGACACACAGCTTGCCAAACTGAGTCAAAAAAAAATAAAGAGTTTTGCAAATGCTATTAAGCCTTACAGTACCAGGACCACATAAGCCCACAGCAAGCATATGTTCCTAATCTGAAGATAAGGCATAGATCCTCCCTCAGCTGTCTGCCCTACACCCACATAGGTCAACAAGAGTTTGTTGTTGATGTGAATAAAAGCATTGCTGAGTTCTTGTTCTGCTAAGGGAGTGTCTTTGGGTGCAGCTAATTGTTGACAGCATACTGAAAGTTATGCTAGTTGCTGTAAATACACCCAAGGGCTTAACAGTAGTCTCATATTCTTATTTGCATGCCTAGATAAACAGGAACAATTTAAGCATTTGCAACTCTACTTCCCAACCCTCAGGTCAAAGTCATGTGCACTTACAGGTCAAGTATCACAACTGCAGAAACCCTGAATTTGCACAAGCATCTAATATGGTCACAGCGCTGTGCAGAGTTCCCAGCTCAGCCTTCCAAGCAGGACATGTTGTGGAAGCATGATAGTGTCCAAGACTTTGTTTGGGAGTGGCAAAAGAACATCACAATCATGCTAATTCTGAGTTTGGTGCTTAGATGATCTTTTTATCTTAGAAGTCTGTGTCATGTTCTCTTACACAATACAAATTTTGAGACAGAGAAGTATGAGAGATTGTGCCCATAATTGCCCAGGCTCCTTCAGCTTCCAATCGGTCAACTGAGAGAGGAACTGAGAAAGAAACTAGCATAAAGAGAACACTGCTTCCTCCAAAACCACCACTCACTGCTTTTCTCATGTAGAATAAAAAGAACAGGCTGAAGTCTCCTTTTCCTGAAGGCCTCCCTCTGTCACAGGGTTTCTTTACTTGCTAGAGCATATTCTCCTGGTTTTCATCAGCCTGTTATATTTATCATCTTCAGCAGCATTGGCACTGTTTCTGATTATCTACTTCCAAGTTGCAAAATTCCTAAAAAAGCTTCTAGTCATCATAGCCCTGAAGGTTGAGAACATGAGCCTTTATGACACCAAATTCATGACCCAACCTTCCTTTCCCACAGCCTCACAAATACTCTTTTGCCATCCTTTGTTTAGAAGGCCTACTTTATTGAACTAGGTGATCTCTAGAGGTCCCTTCCAAACTCAAATATTCTATGATCCTGTGATGATACTAGTGACTTGTCTTAGCTCCTCCCTCACTGTTGTCAACCCTGTCCTTATAAAATCAAATATAAACTCTCCTAAAACCACAAAACTTGTCTAAAATACATAAATTTAAGATAACCTTTGAATACCACTATAGATTTTTTCAAGTTAATATAAGTTTTGATTTTTCATCAAAACCACAGAGAGAAGAAACTTGTTCTTTAAGTAAAAGTTCTTAACTGGCCACCTATCCAGATATTACAGGAAATTAAGAAAAATATCACAAACCACTATAAGATGAAAATTTGCAATAGCATCAGTGCAGGAATTTATAACATCTTTCTAGATATAGCTGAGCACAAGACTTCCATGACTGCCCTGTGAGCTTGTGAAGCCACTGATAAGCATTTCCCACGATCTTTTTTTCTGTTTTCCATTATCTAAGTGGAGAGTGAAATTTCTGTCGCAGAAGAAATTTCTTCCCTGTATACATAGCTGTTTGCCACATCTTTTCTTATTTTGTGTCCTTAGAGCTGGTATAAAATAGCCATAAAAAATTAAACTCTGCTCTTCTCTAGAGTATTAACCTTAGTTTATCTAGCCCCAGAATAATCCTCTAAATTGAACTGAGCATATATTTAATATACACAGTGATATTAGATATTCTATACTACATCATAGAGTTTGGATTAAAAATTGACAAGTCACATATGAAAAGCAGCAAGAATGTCAGAGGCAGTCATTGAAATATCTGATGAATTCACGCATCTTTATATCTAGCTTTATTTTCTAAATTAACTGGCAATTAATTCATGAAAAAAAATAAGTACACCCACAATAGTATTTATCAACTATTTATCAAAAAAATCAAAGGATTCTAAAAGAAAAATGTTGGAAAAGGCAATGTGGAGCTGGTAAATTCCCTTCCATCCACTCATATGGCATAGCATATCCTAATCTTTTTCCCATTTTGGAGTGACTGACATAACCTGCCAAGTTACTTTCACTATCTGTACCTCTTGCACAAAAGTCATATAGAAACAGTGTGTCATTCACCCTGTAATTGAGTTGTGCTGATCCTCAGTAACATCCTTCTTCAGACTTGCTGGCTACTTTTCTGGCTTGTTTTCTTTCCTTTTTCTCCTACTTTTCCTATTTCTTCTACCACTTTCTAAATCCTCCTTTCTCCAATTAAGTACTCAGCAGCTTAATTCCTCAGCAGCTGAGTCTGCAGCCTCACACTCTCTTAAAAATAAATCTCCTAAACCTACTTTTCATAGGAATTATTAGTTCTCCATTATTGACCTCTTCTCCTGCTACTGTTTTGGCACTTTTGTCCAACCCACATGAGAATTCTAGTCTCTTAACACAGTACCAGGTCTGAAGCACTGCAGAGGTAATATGAGACACTACATATTTGCAGTTCTCTAGTAAGCAAGGCAAAGGTGGGTTTGGAATTTGGCCTGTGTAACTACCCTAAGTATTGCAGGGCACTACTTTGTCTAAGCTCAAAAAATACATAATATGCCAAGGTCATTATCCACCAAAACAAACCAGTCTAGCAGACATGACAAAATACTCACAGATGCTGCAGTGTTAGAATTTAGCATCCTGATTGGCTTTTTTTTTTTTTTACAATATTATATATAACTTCTGAGTTAGAAAGAACTAACAGATGAACCAGAACGGATTATGAACCAGGAAGGTCAACAAAAAGTCACCTGACAGGTAGCTGAGAAGAATAAAAGGAAGTGTTTCTTTAGAAGAAATTTTAGATTTTTCCTTTCTGTTT
Source organism: Nothoprocta pentlandii (assembly GCA_013398315.1). Lineage (NCBI taxonomy): Eukaryota > Metazoa > Chordata > Aves > Tinamiformes > Tinamidae > Nothoprocta > Nothoprocta pentlandii. The sequence continues at coordinate 737,274 of VZSG01000337.1, forward strand.
CAGTATCAGATCTATGATGTCAAAATGAATGAATAGATCCTGACCCAATTCCAGTATTTATTTCGGAAACCACAGTTTGAGATACATAACCACAGAGAAAATACAGAAAATTTCTTACTTTTTCTACATTTGTGCAAACTACTTGAACTGATGTATGTTTATTTTAGAAATCTCTACCAAACTTGAAGATTTATCTATGTTGGGGGAATAAAATTTAACTTCTTAGAAACAGGTCTTCTTTGCTGTGAAGCAATATTAATTATAAGGCTACAGGTCCACTCCTTCTGATCATACACTCAGAGCAACCCAGCAGTGCAAAACTAGAAGCAGCTCCTGGACTCTATTATGATGTAGAAAAAAATAGCTTATTGTGGAAGCCTTTTAAGACTTTCACTGGCAAAACTGAGTCCTTAAACAGTTGACAATGTATCCTTTTAAGATAGAGCCACCAGTTAGAGCCTCTTTCATTTTAGGAACTTTTCTACCTTGTCAGATTTTCCAGAACTTGTTCATACACGTCTTGCCTGTAAGCATACTTGCGACTAGCTGTGACATGGCACCTTTCCTTTTGAATGCATCTCATTTTGAAACACTTTATACATACTTACAGTTTATCTAAACTTCCTTCTCACAGGGCATTGAAACCCAGCTCTCACTTCACTTTAGTGTAGCTGAAGGAAGTACTTTTCACATGTGAAAAGCTCTTAACAGAAGACCTCAACATTGGGCCCTACCCAACGTTTATTAAGTAAACTACCTTGTTTATTAAGGAAAAACAAATTTTACTCAAATTATAAAATACTGGGTTGGGGAGAGAATGGGGGAATCCATTTCTAGAATTGCATCACAGAATGATGTTACAATCCAAAAAAAATGGCTGCCTCACCATACAAATTAATATATATCCTGTACAAGACTTCAACTATCTTATTAAGAAAGACCTTTGTGTTTCCAAGCTGCCTTTCACAGTTTCAGCACTATTTTAAATTAGTCCAATTCTGCTCCAACCCAGAGCTTGGCACATGTATAAAATGTGAATCTACTCCCTCTCCAAGGAGAGAATCAGCTGACAGTCTGGATCTATGCTGTGGTGTAGACTACCTTTATGACATGTCTGGTATAAGAAATAACCCTGTCTCCTTGTCTATGTCAACAGATTATTTATGACTTGACCTTGTTTTGTTTGGCTTCATACTTACCTTAGATGCAAGTCCCTTGCTTCAATATAAGAAAAGGAAAATGAGTCGCATTGTTTACTATGTAGTTTATTACTTTTTTTTTTAATGTCTTTTGCTAGTCTAAGAGGAATAATCCTTTGGTAAAGATAGACTTACCTTATACTACCTTAGTGCAATAGAAACCATCCACAGGTGCTTCTCTGGTGCATGGCTGAATTTCTGGCTTAACGCACATCAGGTGCTGAGACCCTCCTTGCTCACAGAAAACTGCAGAGTTCAAGTTTCAGAAGGAATTCAATAAACCCGTACTTCACCTGATGTTTAAGTCCAGCTAAGTATGGTAATGTCAGTTATAATATCTCAGCTGAGATATTACCCTTGAGCCTTAGTAGATTTGAGACTTACTGTACTAAGACGTTGGATTCCAGGACTAAAAAGAAAAAATCAGTGTATGATTGACAGCTGGTGCTATTTAACAGCAATTCAACTGACCTGTAAGTATGCTCTGCCAAAAGCTAAAAAGGTCCACAGAAACATGAGAGCTTGCAGCCAACACACCCTTCTCAGCATGGCTTCCTGCTGTGTAGTGGTGAGCAATGAATAAACCTCCATTTTCAAAAGTCCATGAAAAGAAAGTAACAGAAAAGCATTATATTAGTACATTTAAATTCACTCTACATATCTTACCTCTTCCTTTATAAATTTTATCTAGTTCGGTCTGCATCTACAAAAATGTTCAGAGTGCAACAAGGACAACAGCAGAACAGCACAGTAAGCCCCTACAACAATGGCCAGTAGAGCTGTACAAGCACTCCTCTTTTTCTTAAGAGCTGCTCACTCCCTATTTCCCCCTCTACCAACCATCTCCCCATGACTGTCCCTTCTTTTCCCAGCCCTTTACGGCTACTCCTCAACAGCAGCCTTTTTTTTCCCCCACTAATCTCAAGAACTTCCCAGCATCCCCCCTCCTCCCACCACTACTGCTCATCATCTAACAGTTACCCCCCAATGGCTGTTTATTGTATCCTTATTCTTTCTGCCTCCCCTCACCACCTAGCTACTCTCTCTGCCCTACCCACCAGTACCCCTTCAACTACTACCCTGCTCTAAGAGATCCCCCTCAACAGCCATACCTTCTCTCAGACCCTGCTCAAAAGCTCCCCCTTAAGAGCTACACATTCTTTTTACCCCCTTTCCGCAACAGCTGCCCCTTTTTAACAGCTCACACTCAAACACTACTCCCTCCCTCTCCCTGCCCCGCGGCCCTCCCTGAAAGGCAGCAGCTTCTGCCTCTCCTCAATGCCTGCTCCCTCTTCCTGTCCACTAAAGGGCTCTTTCAAGGGCAGCACGTTTTCTAAGCCCCGCCTCAACGGCCGCTCCTGCTCCCTACCCCCTCCCCCCCAACGGCTCCTCCTTAACGGCTGCACACTCTTCCTACTCCACCTTAGCAACAGCTGG